>JAAIXJ010000554.1:107166-136700 GCA_013403705.1 Heliconius hermathena
TGTATATATATATATATATATATATATATATCCATACGTCCGTCCATAAGTTTTAATAAAAGTTGAATATAAAAAAATTATACATTTTACCAAAAAGAATATTTAAATTATCGACGTTTAACGCATTTAATTTTAAGAAACAGCAGTTTTTGTCAAATCTGAATTTGTTTAGTTCATCATTCTATAGTTTCCTTTAATTAAAATATTTTCGACAAATATATATATATAATTTTAGTTTGAGTTTGTGCATATAAATATGTAAGTATAGTTTAACGATTAATTAGGTGTTAGGGGATATTTTTTTAAATATTATAGGGTCTTATAGAAGGTTACGTGTATTCTATAATACCAAGTTGATCAGGCAAGCTGATGATTTTAGGTATAATAACTTGTATATTAGGTAGAGATTAATAAATGAACTGAATAAAGATGTAGCTGTTACTTATAGCGCTGATGATAAGCATGTTAAAACTAATATCAATAATTTTAATTTTAAACCGACTTCTAAAAATTTCAAAAAGAAGCTCATTGCTTCTAGTAAAAATCAACAAAAATAAAAAAAAAAATAAAAGTGTGCAAAGACGATGTTTTGGATTTCTTTTTAAATAATTTTAACGAACGTGTTATTAATAAGTAAAAAGCCCAAAAAAAAATTTAAAATATTTATATTTTAATACACATTTCCATACGACTTACAATTTTTATTTTTATTCACAATTTAATATCATAAATAAAAAATAAATCAACTTCACGCTATATCCCGCACACAGCAGGGTAGGCAGAGGGAACCTAGTGTTAAGACACTGCGTTCCCCACTTTCCACCTAATTCTGGAGGCATTGCGTGTTGAGTGGCGTAACTCAACAACGCTCTTTGCCTCAACACCAGAGCGAAGAAACAGAAATATAAATTTAAACAAATATTTCCTTGCTTCGAATGGGGATCGAACCCACAACCAGTCGCGTTTACAGTCTCAATCAATTTAATATCAATCTTATTTAAATAAACTATAGTTTACAAACATGATTATGAGACATTTTACTTTACGAAGAACACGCATAGTGACTTTCTCTTTTATATTTAAATTTTACTTCGGCAGATGTTAAATGACTGGCCATTATAATGCAGTCCCATTCATAATTAATTGCATATATAATTACATATAGATGTTTGGAGTTGTTATCTAGACAGGATGTTGTCGGCGGTCGTGATGGAGAGTTGTGATCCTTGAAGAAGAGAAAGCTTTATTTAAATGTCTTTGTTTTCTGATCTTTTGAGAGGAAGCACGTTTGACAATACATGAAATATGGAGAAAGGTGTTAGTTACTTGACACTGGAGTCTTTCTACCTACTACGTGGTGTGGACAATACGCTTGGAGTTAAAAAAACCGAACAAGGGCGAATCTAGCTAAGTACAAAAAATTTGAGGTCTCGAGGTTATATTGATGGTTATAGTGTAGTGGTATATAGATGAGGTTATAGTGATCTTTAAGCTTAGCTTGGCCAAAGCCCTTTCTTCTGATACTTCTCTTGAACTAGCTAGCTTCAGTAAATTTTGCCCCGCTTTAAGGCTATAATTTTTTAGAATTTATCGACAAATGTGTAGTTTTTAGATTTTTTCCTGTAGATACTAGCTGCCAATTTTCAGAATTCTATGTTAACCGAAAGTACCCTAATAATTTTGATTCCCTTTATAGTGTTGAAATATGCGTTTTTTTGCAATATAAACGACCATATCTTTTTTTCAAGTAAATGTAGAAATAGGTTTTTTTTCAGATCTACTGAAAAAATCATATCGTAGATCTGAATATATGGTTTGAATTTCAACCCAAATATCTCTAAGCGTTCCTGAGATAAAAGCTCTTGACAGATATACAGACAGACAGACAGACGGACGGACAATAAAGTAATCTTATATAGTTAGAGTTCCTTTTTTCTTTAAAAGATACGGAACCATAGAAAGTTAATGTAATATGGCCGGCTTCGCTTTCTGCTTGCTTCGCTCAGATCTCTCGCTCGTTGTAATGATAAAAAAACGATGCATTTCTTTTGTATAGAAGCAATTATAGCAGTGCCCCCCTTATTAACAATATCCATGATTTTACCCTGGTGCATAAAAATCACTCACACACACAACTCTGTATAATAAAATACGTAAACTGTATAAGAATAGAACGAACAAAAAGAATCGTTATTTTGTTTATGTTATTAGGCACATAAAAGTGCACTTAAATATTTTTATATATTTTTCCCTCAACCAATATTTTAAATATATTACAATATTTTATTGGGATCACGTTTTAATGTTTAAAAGGCAAATATATTTTATTGTATTACGTACTGACTATGACTCATGTTTTTATTATTAAACCATCGAAGGTGACACAGTTAGCAGGACATTTCGTTTCGAAGGTCGTCACTATACTTATCAACTATATAATAGCTGTACCATTACGCCATTAACTCATTAAAAAAGAAGCAATAAGAATAATATTTAAGTCACGTACGCATTTTACCTCAGATCTATATTGAAATAAAGTAAACTTATATAATATTTACTTTTATTGTATTGTCCTTGTCTCACTATTTTACATGTTATTTTTATCTAATACTCAAGAATTTGAACTCAAGATATTGCCTAATTTCACAGAACACATACTTTAGGTATACATAATAAACAAATGTATTAAGCCAGGAATATATAACTAGATATAATAACGGTCTTTTTTCAGTTTCATGCTTTATCACGAGGCATTTATTTTACACGAAAGAACCTTCTCTCACTTTCGAAAGAAGAGTTGCGGCACTAACTAACTATTTTAATAGAACAAAGAACAATTTATATAAAACAGTCAATCTCATATTTGGGGATCGAACCCGCAACTTTTACGGCCTTTGATATGTAAATAACATAACATCTTTTGTATACAATTTTAAGCTATTCTCTAAATTCTGTCCCATCATTATTTGCAGGAGTATATCCACAAAAAGGGGAGAAAAACCGTCATAAGGGTGCGGGGTTATTAACCTCACAGCCTCGCGGGCATTGACCGGCCATCAGCTGTTCATATGAACTAGTTCGTAACGACCTAGCGGTATAATGAACCTTATTCCTTTAAAAATAAGGACTTTATCTTATCAGTAGCGAATGCACTGACAACGAGCTGTTACATAAATCTTCCACTCATTAGTTGGTTGCACGTGACATGTGTTCGGCCTTAGATATGAAGCGGTTTGCTCTACAATAGTGGTTTAAGTTATATTATAGAATATACTAGAGAATAACCCTGGCTTTTTTTAAGTACAAAAATACAAAATATATATATATATATATATATATATATATATATATATATATATATATATATTTGTATTTTTGCACTTAAAAAAAGCCACATTTTTAGCATTTGTTACGGTAAAATTTCTATAGAGTCAGGTAGCCGAATTTATTGTGAATAAGACGTAGATATAAAGACATTTAATATATTTATTACTGATTATCACATTTTTTGAACAATGTATAAGTTATCTTTTGCATACCCATATTACCAACATTATGTGCGCGGATATTACTAGTCTTGTAAACAAATTTCGATTATGTTTATTTAAATATAATATATAATCTATGTTTTAAAATTTTATTTGGGAACAACACAAGTTAAAATATACGTTTATGCAGTAGAAAGGACCCTATTTTGTCTAAGATTATTTTTATCGAAAATATAGATCTTACTTATTTAGTTCTCATAATTTCTGAGTGACTTTGAAATTGTGATTCTAAAAATTTAATTTTTAATCACATTTCAAGTTATTACAATATTTTAGGGAATGTTTGCAGGAGAAGTAATTGCAAGAAAAATTATATATTGAATATTTATATGATAGTCCATTCGTAATATGCATAATTTAACTAATATTGTCAATAAACCCTAAGTTTTTATGTTGTAAGCTAAATCTAAACTTTAATCAAGAATTAAAAAGTTCTACGAAATAGCGTTCACTACACGGAAATGACTCTGTATATCTCCTAACCTACCAAAAAACAGCTAATTACACGATAAGGAAGTAAACTAAAACTACAAATTAATAAAAAATACTTTAACCCGGTTTAGAAAATTTGAAAAGTAGAATATCGTATCAATCATAAAAACCTGAAGTATTAAAAATCTTTTACGATATCGATAGCTTACATTCTAATTTCTGTTATTAATTTTTGTTGCCAGCCGTCGTACTTATATTTTTAAATAGCGACCCACTCGCGGCTTCCTGCTTGAACAACATAATTATTAATTTACTCATCTGCATTGCTTTCGTTTTTATATAATAATGTCATTTTAAGATACAAATATTGAAAATTAAAGTTTATTTTTTAAAAACATAAAAATTTGAAAGTAGCGGTATTAGAACCCGCGCCTCTTGGAAACTCAAGAAGCCCAAGCGTTCTGACTAACTAAGCCATACGTTCACGAGAACGTTTTCTTACCGTATACGAATACGGTTACATCTCGTACATCTCGTATACGGTTACGTAAAAATTCTTATATTTCATTTATTATTTCTTGTTACAACTTATTTATGTTGCTAGCATCTCTGTATGGAGATTTTTACAAATTTCCGCCACCCAAAGATAATTGCTTAAAATTATCATTTGTCGAGAGAGAATGCTATTTATTAAATTTTTTCTATATTTTAAGATGTTATTTCACACTTCTAAATCAAATACTTTTTAGTAAACTTATAAAAATATTGAACATATAAGAACTATGAAACTAGCAACATAAATAAGCTGTAACAAGCATATAAGTATTTCGACGTTACATAATAACTGTTAACTGTAGATTGGTTTAATTTCCATAATTTTTGTTTTTATTTTTTTGTGTATTATTGTATTGATTCTCAAACGTGTCGCTCTTTAACTTCACTCAAAATGTACCTCTACATATTCACTTAAGTAACTTGTCAAGCGTGTTGTGTAATAAATTAAATATAATAAATAACTGAAGTAAAATGCAATCGCCATGATAGTGAGGTGTTGCATAACCGATATGTGACATTACGATGTTTAAACTTTACTGTGAACGATAGCTATAAGATTGACCGATAGCAGTAAACTGTATAAGAATGCACTTACAAGTGGTTAAACATAATTCTGGTGTCATTTTACAGAAATATTTTTTGAAATTCTGATTAAACGGAACGTTTTTATTTTTATTTTGATGCAATCAAAATGTTTTTTTCATTTCATTTTGATGTGAAAAAGAGAAAAATTGAAAAAGAGAAAAATTGAAAAAGAGAAAAATATCAGTCCGTACGCCACTTGTCATATATTTCTATATAATTCAGTTGATGAGAAAAGAGAATATTTTAAACACATCTAAACTATAATAAAGTGAATTTATTATTTACACTATCAAATAATAATCTTCATAAAAATTTATTACTATTGCGGTATCTGAAGTTTCGGTCAAAACAAAATATGTAGGTGCGAATATCGTATAAACGCATGAAGTTTCTACTTTGCAATTCCTTTATCGTCACCTGAAACGTGCTCGAGTCGAGAAGGCGCGCTACAGTATCGTCTGGGAGCACTCCTGTTAATGAACTTTCCTTTTATTTTTAGCTCTCACGCCAATTTAGCCAAAAAATACAAAGTGACGATCAAAGTCACAAGAAAATATATCAGTGACAAGTAATAAAGGTTTATTTATATATATTTGTGATTGTTTCTTAGCGTATTTGTATAAAATATATGGGGCACACTATGTTTTGTTTATCTGTATTTTAATTTAAAATATTTGAGACTTCTAGAGAAAACATAACCTTAACGTACGTTTGAATATAATATGATAACAACGTACAAATAAATAGAGACTGATTTAAAATGATAATATATTTTTTAGCTTCACGCCGTAAACCACATAACGCGGGGTGGACGGAGGGAAGACTGACCTTTTCTAGTGTTAAGTCCCTCCGTTGCCCGCGCATCTCTAAATAGAAAATTATAAAAAAATGTGCATTTCGAATACTTAAGTGGTATTAAAGGAACGTTAAAATAAACAACATTTTAAAAATGTCAAAAATGTTAAAATAATACTTGCAAACAGACAACACCACTGTATATTACTATAATCTAGAAAATGACACTTGTAATAAAACATATATTATATAATAGAACACTCAATAACTAAGTACAAATCGATTGTAATCTGCAAATTTAAAAGGTAAACAGGTAATTGAAAATTTTAAACGCTTAGCCGCCACCTCGTCTATAGCTACTTTAGCCAAAAGTACAGACAACAAATCGAATATAGTGGAAGTGCTATAATATTATATACTTGCTGAATGCTGCTAATCTATATATATAAAAGGACATGTTCCCGACTGACTGAGGTAAGACGCACGCACAGCCGTAACCGCTGTGCGTAGAAACGTGAAATTTGGACAGATGTTTATTTTCATAATCTGGACATCCACTAAGAAGGGATTTTAACTCTAAAAGGATGAAATAGGGGTTGAAAGTTTGTATGGAATTTTTTTTAAATCGACACCGATTTTTATAAAATTTGAAATTCAGACTCTTAAAAATATTTCATCGAACACGTGTTTCATGGTTTTTTAGAATTCACCCCCTAAAGGTTCAAATAAGGGGTTGAAAGTTTATATGGAAAAATCTTTAAATCGCCACAGATTTTTATAAAAAATTAAATTCAGACTGTTAAAAATATTTATTGAACACGTGTTTCGTGTTTTTTTAGACTTCAACCCTAAGGGTGCAAATAAGCGGGCGAAGCTGCGCGCGCCCACTAGTTATTAATAAAATAATTTGCGTACAAAATGTTGTAGCAATTACAAAAACAGGAAGATAATTTCCATATTTTGTCTACGTTTGACAGACTTCTTCCTTGCATCTTAATTCTGTGTAATTAGGGAATTCCTTTCTTTAATCTATCAAATATAATAACGATGAAAACTTAAAAAGCATGGATTTCAGTACCAATTCGTACAATATTGATAGCATTTCTATCAAACACTCTTGTTCTAAGGTGTCGAGGTGTTCACCCGCGCACCCCATTATCTCCAACACTAAATATAGGACTTACTGCGTAGTGCATGTATTCGTATTTTGTTACTATCTTATCTCCACTGAAATGTGCTGTTAGTCATAATGTCTGTTGTTGTTTTATAATACACTTCCATAAATATTCTAGTTATAGGTATAATATAAAGTTTGTTCTCTGATACCTATTTAGTTACAATATATAAAGACATAAGTTTGAGGCCAGTCGTGGCGCAGGGGCACAAAGTGTGCCTGTAAATCGACCGGTTGTGCGTTCGATCCCCACTCGAGAAAGTGAAATATTTATTTACATTTATATTTTCATTTTCACTCTGGTGTCGAGGTAAAACGCGGCGTTGAGTTCCGTCACTCAGCACGCAATGCCTCCAGAATTAGGCGGAAAGTGGGGAACGGAGTGTCTTAACACTAAATTCCCTCTGCCTACCCTGCTGTGAGCGGGATACAGCGTGAAGCTGATTTTTTAATTTTATTTTATAAGTTTACATTTGTATTGTAACTTATATTCATGTAAATAAAGAATTTTGAGAAATAAACTTAAATTATTTATGTACATCTCCAGGAGCTCCTCTGGAGTCTTTAGTGAGTGTTAAGGGCTGGCGAAGTATCTTCTGCTCTTTTCATTCCTATGCAATAGTCGCTCTCAAATGTCTATAATCTGTGCCAGAGAAGAAAGAGCACTCTGTATTTTGAGAACAATTTAGGTTTGGTTGTTGGTATGTAGTCATTTTCTTTTTTGTGCTTTTATCAGGTTCATCTCCGGTTAGCTTTTAATTTAAAAATTGTATTAATTATTTTAACATTTTTTTTGGACATGTACATGAATTAGTCTTTCTCCTCTCTGAAGAAGTGAAGCTGATTTATTTATTTATTCTCTCTTGCTTCTGTTTCCAAAATGTTATTCTCATAGATATTTGGTTGCCGATCTGTGCGTTGTACTCGCCCGTGACTATATAATGTGCCGATAACATATCATGAGCTTTTTTCAAATATTTATAGAATATATCAAAGCATCACGCTGTATCCTGCACACAGCAGGGTAGGCAGAGGGAACTAGTGCTAAGATCCTCCCTTCCTCACTTTCCGACGAATTTAGGAGGCATTGCGTGCTAAGTGGCGGAACTCAACGCCGTGCTCTGCCTCGACACCAAAGCGTTTTTATTTTTATTTTTTGGATGATTTTGTTGATTTAATTGAATTATTATCACTGAATTATCATACAAAGAATTTTGTACAATACAAAAGAGCGAATTAAAAATCGATAAGTAGTCATATATTTGCACTCGTTAATACAAATATTTTTTTAATTAAATTAGACAAATTAATTACAAGTAAAACTGAATGGATACATGCGTCACAAGACGAATGCTTACGCCAATCGTGCCTCTCTATCACCTGCACGGCACTCTCGCTCTCGCTCTCGCTCAGGGTTACTTCAATCAAAATATGTTTAAAATGAAAAGGTTTACTTTTATTTACATACATTTTATTTAATAATATTATTAAGTTATGAATTATAAAATTATCTTGTAAATAAATATTATGCAAAAAGCTAATTTAAAAATATATATGTATTCAAGCAAAATGTTCATGTATCTAAATCAGGGGTTCCCAATCTTTTCGTGACCAGGGACCACTTTTATAGAATTCTTGTTAGCAGGGACCACTATGTAGGTATGATAAAAATATTTTTTAAAAAATCTGACATTTTGTATGATGGGGTGTGTGAACTTTTAAGTAAATATTAAAAATCAATGAATTTCAAAGTATATTAGTAAATTTAAATGTCAAAATATTTACGTTTTACTGGTGAAACGACTTAACTGTAGGCAGACTTTGCTCAAACACCAAAATTTTAAATCATTCGCGGACCATATTGGGAACTGATGATCTAAATGTATGAGTAAACAGAAAGCGAATATTAATGCTTAGAACAGGTGTTAATAGAAATGTTTTCGTCTCGGTCACTTGATAATTTTCGAGACCGATAGGGCGATAACAACCGAACAGCGCTCCACTCTATATGGTTGAAGAAAAATAATTATTTGCAGTTCCCATTACCGCAGTGTCAATTATTATTAGCTTATTCTTGCAATCTTGCATATAATATATATTTTATTATGTTAGCCAAATACAATATAGCTTTAACTTGTTTTTTTATATTCTTGTTGTACTTGTATCCCACACATAGCAAGGTAGGCAGAGGGAACCTGGGAACCTAACGCAGACACTCTATTCCCCACTTTCCGCCGGATTCTTGGGGTATTGCGTTTTATAATTATACATACAGAATTAAAGAATAGATTATCTCTACCTAGCATATTGATTCACATTGACTATACTTATAATTTATATACATACTTTTAACACGTAGGCAAATTGTCTATAGTGTAAATTATGATATACAATAGTAATTAATAATTAGTAACCTATATAGATTACCCACTTTATAGTGGATATACTGTATACCTAACGTGACCGATCTTTTTTCGGTTCAAAACGGGAGATCGATTTTTTTTTCAATATTTTTTTAAGTATTATATTTAACAGATAAAAGTAACATTTGATTATTGAATGTAGAATACTACAGTTTACTTTCGTTTTTTGTGTACCATAATTTTGATTTTATTTTTCTTCACTTATTTTTTTTCTTTCTATATTTCTTTAGCAAACGACATACGTTATTATAACTAATAGTATAACTAATATTATATAATAAAAGGTTTCCAACAAAACAAAATGACTCACAAATAAATAACATAGTAAGTATATTCTTCCAATTCAAGGTCAATACAAAAGCTATTAGACGTGTTTTCGTTAATTATTTGACCGGAGTGACGGCTGCCTTCGTTCACTTCCTCTGTACGTGACTTGAATCATAGTGTCATAAGTGTACTGTTTTGAATAGCTTTGGAGAATATAAAATAATAATAAGCATTAAATATTCATTTTGAAATATAATTTTATCGAAATGGTTCGTTATTCTGTTTAGGATCGTTTTGCCTTTTAAATTTTGCGCAATTAATGGTACTTAAAAAATCAAAAATTAAATCAGTTCTACTGTATCCCGCATACAGCAGGGTAGGCAGAAGGAATCTAGTGTTAAGACACTCCGTTCCCCACTTTCCGCCGAGTTCTGGAGACATTGCGTGTTGAGTGGCTAAACTCAACGCCACGCTTTGACACCAGAGCGAAGAAACGAAAACATATTATTATTATTTATTCAATACTTTATTACACCAATTTAATAATAAAAATATATAAAGAAAACAATGGAAAAGTATGGTATAAAGGCGACTTTATCACCACAGGTGATCTCTTCCAGGCAATCCTTACCATTAAAAAGATCAAAGAATGTATGGATATTGGCTGATGTACAAATGATATAAAATGTTATTCTAATATGATATATAATATTCTTTATTGTACTAAAATACATAATAGACAAACACAAAAAAGAAAAATCGTGTACAAAGGTGGACTTATCTCTATAAGAGATCTCTTCCAGTCAACCAGTGAAAGTGGATGAGTGAAAAGTTGCGAGTTGCGAGTATAAACAAAGTGCAATTTAAGAAATTTAAAGATATATACTAGTAATTAAATACAGCTAAAATTACTATATATAATACACATAACACATAATACACATAACATTAAAATATAAATACACATACTTACATAAATATATAAATATATACATACATAAATATAAATAAATATTTCATTTCCTCGAGTGGGGATCGAGCCCACAACCGAGTCGATTTTACAGTCACAATTTGTGCGTCTGCGCCACGACTGGCTTCAAAAACCAAAGAAACTTACTTATTTTAAATGTAACTATACTCTGTATCTATATATCGGGCACCATTCATTTGTTATTTAGACTTGCATACCAATAGTTACATATGCCACTGTGTCATAAACCAAAGTCAGTACGAAGTTGACTTTAAATAAATTATATATTTTGAAAACTAGAGAATAAAGTAGCAAAACTTGCAAATGTGTTAAAAAAAATCAAAATAAATTAACCACAATGAAACGTATTTAGATGAATTTTATCATCTAATTCCAAATGTATCCTTAAAAATAAATGTAAATAAATAAAATGTTGTTAACTAGGTAAGCTTGTAGTGTATATTGAGCTCTAAAAGATTGTCTTATGTCTTTTTTGATTGAAAATTCTAATAGCGTCTCACTTAGATGGCGCTTTAACGTGGTGAGCATAACAATGAAGATTCTTTATTCATTTCAAACCTCTTTACCTATAAACGCAACCAGATACGATTATATTTTGTATAATCTAATTTAACTTAACTCACTTGGCGGAAAGTGTAGAATGGTGTGTCTTAACACTAGTTTCCCTCTGCCTTCCCTGTTGTTTGCGGGATACAGAGTGAGGCTGATTTAATATATTTTTAAAATTTTTAATTTAAATTAAAAGTAGGACTTTGTACTAAGTTTATTATTTATGTTTTTTTTTTCAATACATATTTTATTAAATATGTGGTATAAAGTGTCAATTAAATTTATTTATATAAAATATTAAAATTATATAGCATTATACTTTAGACGCAATATGTTATGTTAATCGTGTATTATACTTACAATAACATCGTACCATATATGAAATTATCGTATGATTCTTGACAAAATACCTTATATATTTTTTTGTTTAATTCCTAATTAATAATAGCGATAGGAAATAACTAGCTGGTTTGTTAATTGTGTAAACAGCCAGTTATTTCTCTGACAACCAAAAAGAAATTAAAATATCATATAGAAATTTCGTCTGTGGCCAGACAGTTACATTAATTTATTATCAGCTTCACGCTGTATTCCGCACACAGCAGGGCACCTAGTGTCATAAGACACTCTGTTCCCCACTTTCTACCAAATTCTGGAGGCATTCCGTGTTGAGTGGCAGAACTCAACGCGGCGCTTTTCCCTCGCCAACAGAGGAAACAAATGGAAATATAAATTTAAGTAAATATTTCATCTCCTCGAGTGGGGATCGAACCCACAACTAGTCGGTTTTACAGTCATTTTTTGTGCCACTGCGCCACGACTGACATTAATACTTTATACAAATAGATAAATAATACATTCTCTAAAGATTTCTCACACCACCATGTATATTTATCATAGAAGGTACATAAAAGGTGACTGTAGATACCTACGTATTACTGGCACTATACAAGTACTAGGCCCGACCTTTCAGAAGTGGGGCAGTAACCTATTCACTTAGTTTAAAATTCAAACAGCTCTCGCGACATGCAAACAGATAATATGATAACAATCTATTCAGCGTCACGTTACATTTAAAATTTATGCGATATTCAAGGTTATATCAGAACTATGCCTAGAATAAGTTGAATGTAGTCATGCAGAGTGAGTTTGATCAATAAAAAAACTTTTTTTATGTTTTTTTTCACGAAATAAAAGACAGTATAAAACTACTAACTATTGTATCTAAAAAACCATTTATGATAATAGATTAAAGTGTTTTTTGTTGAGTTAATTATGAAAATATAGCGTAGGTATGTATATCTTCGAATATACTACATAAAGAGAACACAGCAAATATATCAAAAATATACTAAAAGGCAAAAAAATATATTAATACTGAATACCTTAATAAATAAAACACAAAATTCTCAATAATTTATTTACTAATTTATTTAAAAAGGATAATTTAAAGAATAATTAGTAGTAGTTCATTACAGCTACAAAACATTATCGAGCAGTCCATGTCCATCTCCACTTTGGTTTATGAGTGGAAATACTTAAAGAGTATCTTATCATTTGAATTAAATTGTTTTTCAATTATTTACCCAACACGTGAACAGAGGCCATAAGTTCATAAATCAACAGTCTTACTCATCAGTCATCAGGTAGTATAATACGTAGATTTTGATCTCTCAACGTTCACTTTTAATATGTAAGGTCGTTCTTCGGATATGTATTGATTAAATGCATAAAATAAATGAGCTTCACGCTGTATCCCGCACACAGCAGGGTAGGCAGAGGGAACCTAGTGTTAAGACACTCCGTTCCCCACTTTCTGCCGAATTCTGGAGGCATTGCGTGTTGAGTGGCAGAACTCAACGCCGCGCTTAACCTCGACACCAGAGCGAAGAAATGGAAATATAAATTTAAGTTAATATTTCATCTCCTCGAGTGGGGATCGAACCCACAACCAGTCGGTTTTACAGTCACACCTCGTTTCGCTGCGCCACGACCGGCCTCTTAAATGCTTTATATGCCTTATGTTTTTTTTTCAATATGTGTATTTAATTCTGAAATATCATGCCGATCACATTGTGCCACAATGACGTATTATCGCTTTTAGAAATATTGCAGAAGACACAATTTTTAGTTTATAAATAGTTTTTCCGCATACATTAACAAATTAACTTATTTTTTTTTAATATTATGATGGTAAAGTGTAGTGAACTAAATCTAAAGGATTACAGTAAAAGTAAGTGGCGGAGTTTTGCAGCATATTTGTTCGGAACTCTTTTTGTCATTTATTACGTTTATGTCCCGATAGTACCACTACCATAGAATAGAATAGAAACTTATTTACATTATGGAGATATCTATTTACTTATAAATTAATAAATACTTACACATATTTATGCATTTTTTTGTATTAATTTGAAGGTGTTAAAGACATTACAATGGCTGCACTCAAAGTTTATATCAGCATTTACCTTATATACAATTAATAAGATATGGATTAGTAAGATATGGATTTTAAACATATTTTATATACGTATAGTGTATATTGTAGCATCCAGTATAAATGCTACAATATACACTATACGTATATAAAATATGTTTAAAATCCATATCTTACACAGAACACCTTTATCACTGGATAACGGTGACATATTAATGATTGTATCGAATGACCTATAGTCTGAATTGTATTCTGATGCAATTTGCTCCTAGATTTACTATAGTCGACCTGTCTTGTCTGGCTTAAACTTTACTGAATTCGAAATAACATTGCTTTATCTACGTAATTAATTTCTACCAATTTATATAATAAATTAGTTGTTGTTAGTGAGGCCGTCGTGTCGCAGGTGGCAAACGGGCGACTGTAATCGACGGTTGTCGGTTTGATTTTGGAATCTCGAGGGAATTAATTATTAAAAAGACGTCGAAAGGGATCGACTTCGTAAATAAAATTGGCCTGGAAATGTAAAAATATTATGAAATTTCATTGTCAGAAATGGAAAAAAATATTATTGACAATATTATTGATAAATATGGGAAGCACCAGGTTTTAAATAAACAAAAAAAAACATAAAAGCGCGAGTCGGGCTCGCCCATTGAGGGTTCCGTACAATTAGTGCCTCATAAAAAATTAATAAAATTTGTATAGAAATATGTACACTAAGCCCTTTTATCTGATACCTTACTTGAACTAGCGGCTTAAATATCAAATTTCGCCCCCCTTTTAAGGTTATTATTGTTTAGGGTTTAACGACAGATGTACAATTTTCAGATTTTTTTTCTGAACTACTAATACCTAATAATAGATGCTAGTTGCCAAATTTCCTAATTCTATGTCAACCGGAAGTAGGTACCCTATTAATTTTGAATCTCTTCATAGTGTCGAAATATGCGATACAAGCGGCATATCTTTTTTTAAAGTTTATATAGAATAATTAAATAACATTTAGAGGCCAGTCGTGGCGCAGCGGCACGAGGTGTGACTGTAAAACCGACTGGTTGTGGGTTCGATCCTCGCTCGAGGAGATGAAATATTTACTTAAATTTATATTTCCATTTCTTCGCTCTGGTGTCGAGGTTAAGCGCGGCGTTGAGTTCTGTCACTCAACACGCAATGCCTCCAGAATTCGGCAGAAAGTGGGGAACGGAGTGTCTTAACACTAGGTTCCCTCTGCCTACCCTGCTGTGTGCAGGATACAGCGTGAAGCTGATTTAATTTTATTTTTAAATAACATTTAATTAGGCTAAAAGGGAGCCACATAACTGTCTCTTAATCTCAAATTGTTAAATTTGCGTTTATTCGGAATATACATATTTTTTAATATTCTGTCATTTTCTTTTATTTCACAGTAAATCATATATAAACTAAATATCGAAATCGGTAATATATTATATTTGTATTCCTTTTACTTTCAATTCTGGACCTCAAAAACAATATGGGGGGCCACCTTATCACCTTTTCCCTATAGGTATCTATTCCGCATAAAGCAGATTAGGTAGACGAAACTTTCCGCCTAATTTTCAAGACATTGCGTTTGCGTTGCGGGCGGAACTCAACACCGTACTTTGTTTTGTTACCAGAGCGAGGAAATTAAAATAATTTATATTCTTGAGGAATTGAACCCATAACCGCCACGTTTATAGTCAGACGTTATGCCACGTCGATCTTACTATGAAAACGATTACGTAAATATATTAAGATTTTATTTTATAATTTATTATTTTCTCAATATGTAGTGTAGGTACGTTGCTTGACACTATAGGGTACACTCAGTGTAAACGTCAATTGTCTCTCAGGTCTTACAGGATTAACTTTTTCTAATATATATTTGAAATCTTTAATAAGTTGCATTGCATTTTTCAATATGTAAGATGATAGTTGTATAAATAAGCTGCTAGCATAAATTCGGTAAGTATATTTTTATTCCTTTATCGCATTAGCCTTGGCCTCAATGGTTTTACGATCTTGATTCCGGAACGAGATATCTATTTTAAATTTATAGTAAGATTATCCTATTAAATTTATAATATAACTTTTATTTATTTTTTCATATACCTATGAAATCCAATTCAAAATATTCTTCATTGAAATAGACTATTGTAAGTAGTTTTGAATCGTCGATTGAACATTTTAAGAAGCTACTCCGTTTCGGAAATCAGTTCTGATGAGAAGAAGAGCCGGCAAGAAACTCAACATCTATCATAATTTTTACTATAACATTGTATACTAGCGGCCCGCCCACGGCTTCGCCCGCTTAAAATACATGATTATTGATTTAAAAAGCAGAATTGATTGACAACTATAATGACTTCTAATATGATTTTTTATTACTTTAATCTGTAATATTCTAATATGATTTTTTTACAACATTATCGTAATTTCTATAAGAATTTTTGATTGTTCCGAACTATAAAATACAACCAACGTTGATATTTGATATTCATAAAATATACATAAAGCTAATTATTTATTATACGTATAATATATATAATATTTCTGTAACATTACGTTCTTTTTACCTATGTTATGTTTTTTAAAGCTCTGTTAATATTGTACTGTACTGCTTCAGAAACAGCCTTAAATGTTAAATTATTGTTTTGGGTAATGATTCATAATATTCTTTGTAAAATAACTTTAATTATTGCATATTAACTCCTGTACATGTTTTTAAATTAGTTACATATATTATTAGCTAACTGTACAATTGGTAAATATGTAATTATTACAGAGTACACGTAGAAAGGATGTTTTAGGCATTTTTATATAGATTTATTTCAAACGAACGAACGAAACAAAAGATCTATGTATTTGCTTGATATCTCTTTGAAGATCAAATCGTTCTTTATCTCTGTGTTGAATTAACTACGATTTAAACTTAACTGTTATGATTTATGAAGGTAATCTCCACTAACAATTCAATTTTGTTTACTTTGTTGTATAAAATGTTGTATAATAGTGCTTCAAAAATATATATTTTTATCAACAGTCATATAACCAAGACGTTTCGAATGTCATTCTTTAGCCAGGAATCTTACCAGCGCGATTGCTATATAACATTCGCAGGCAAACTAATGCCTTGAGTTCATTCAAATGACGATAACTTTTTTTTAATGAACCGATTTTGATGAACCAAACTTTAGTAGTTAAGTTGAGTTAAAACAAAGCAATTGGTGAAACTTTTAAGTAAATCGGTTCAGTACTTTCAGAGAAAAATGTGGACATACATATCGACAGACAGACAGACAGACAAGAAATTTAAAAAAAATATTTTTGCTTTCTATTATTCTTTTTAAGTGTCCCTTTATCCATTTCAGTCAAAATTACTAAATGTACAGACAAAATATTTTTGCTGTCTTATTATATATAGAGATGTTGTCGGACACACAGAATATTAACATTTTTTTTAACATTTGGGTTACCAAACTCAACATTCAGTTTTTTTGGCATTTAACATTAGATTGTTAATATCAAACCAATTAAGATTATGTGATAATGCACTATTCACTTCGTCATAGTTTATTTCGTTACTACCCACCTTAAATATTAAAAAGTATCATCTCCGAAAAGTACAATATCACTTAAAAATGCATTAACTCTGTATCCCGCACATAGCAGGGTAGGTAGAGGGACCCTGGGTCCCTGAGAAAACCTAGTGTTAAGAGATTCTATTCACGTTGAGATACTTCAATTCCCTACTTTTAGTTAAATTCCGGCGGCATTGCGTGTTGAGTGACGAAACTTAAACGTCACGCTTTGCCTCGTACCTCGAGTGGGAATCGAATTCACAATCTGTCGCGCTTACAGTCGTACGCTTATGCCTTTGCGCTACAACTGGCCTCAATTCTTTTAATAAAGAATATAAAAGTGTTTTACTTAAACAATCGAGAATAAGGAATAATACAAAAGGCAGGAAAATAACAGCTGGAAATAAGTGTGGCTATTATGAGATATGTGAGGAAGAAAATAGTTCATACGTAAACGTAATTAGCAAGTTTATAAGCATTTGCATTGAATTACTACAACGTTCATGTTATTGGTCATATCACTAGCCATTGTATTGTGTTTTGGCGCCTGTAGCATATAATATTATGCACTATTTTACTAAATTTGACAGGGTTATTTAAATATTGATGCTTAAGGCATCTTTTTAACACACATAAATCACCCTTCTCTCCTTTTATCTCCCTTCTCTTAGGTATGTACATGTCACTATATATATAAAAACCTATCCTATACAAATAATAGGGCCTCACAGGCAGCCCATAGTGCTTGCTTTTCTTCAGGGACAGAGTACCCTCTTCCCTCCCCACCGGTGTCGCTGTAAAAGCCAATAGGGCCAACAACAATAACGTCAAGATCGAAAAAAAAATAGGTTTACATTAAAAGCAAGAAACGATATTAATTTTTTTTTACTTATGTTTTTTTAGATTTGTTTTAAATGTAAGAAAAAAGCGTAAAAAACATACTGGCAACCCTACTCAATTGAAAACAAAAAGCTACAAAATACTAATATAATTTTAATTATAGTCCAAAGCACTACTACTACGCGTTATACGTTTGTTATTATTTATACTAACCGCTTACGTACTGAGCTCAAACTGTTATATAAGTTTGGCAAAAACATCGCACGACCTATATGTGTTTATGGAAAGTGTAAAGTATACAATACGGACTTTTGTTTACATATGTATATATCTCTTATCACAGGTTATCATTATATCTATTTATATTGCTACTAGAGTTCTGTATCCATACGCTACTATTAGCGGACCGAGCTATTGGATGGATCTGATCTGATCATCATGAGGCTGTCGTGGCACAACATATAACTACTAGGAAACGCAACGGTTGTGGGTCTCTGCGGAAATTGGGCTAAAAGTGGTGGAAGAAGTTTTATAAGACAGGGTACCTCTGCATATTTTTTTATAATTAATCTTCACGAGCTTATTACGAAACCAACTATCTATATAATAAAGACCCAATTGCAATAACAAATTAACTTCTACGAAAGGAATATTTTATTTTTCAAAATCAGATATATGAACTATACGGAACCTTTGGAATGATTACTGACTCTCTCTTGATTGGTTTTTAATGAACATTACTGTTACATAATACTCAACAAATATATACAATTTTGATCTCTTCTAATACCTGTTATTCTTAGTTTGATTACATTCGCAATATCATTGTAACATGAGTTTTAGATTCACTTTCTGCAACATATCAGAGAAACTATGAACGGAAGTATTTTTTTAATATTTTCAAGCATTCCTTATCTTAGATGTGTAAATATAATATAATATGTAATTCTGTTTTTAACTTTTCGCACATATGTATGTACGCTTATTTATATTAACAGAGACACATTGCACGTTTAAAGACACGAAATTTCGTTATTAATTATCTGACGATAAAATAACTTTTAATTTTTGATTATAACCTTCTTTGCATAATATACATACTCGACTTTATCCTTAATAAGTCTGTATGTAGTGTAATGTACTTAATGTTTACATTATTGTGCTAGATTCCCGTGCACTGGCAGTAGCAAACAAGTCTATCAATCAATCCATCAATCGATCGACCAATCGATTAGTCAGCGAGCCAGTTAGCCAATTAGGTACTTATTCAATTCAATGCTCAATCAATTCATCAATGTATTGTTGAAAATTTGTAACATCGTTTTGGGGTAAAAGAGCACCATATTTAAATTTATTTAAGTGCTTACGTATTTCATAGAGTTATTATAAAAAATCAGTTCTTAAGCTTTTTAAAGTCTTGTAATATACGATACTTAAGTCTTGTCAATTTTTTCAATAAAGGTACTTACGATTTAAAGAAAAAATTGAAACGATTTTATTATTTTACAGAAACAACAGATTAAAAGTGGATAATAAGAATAGTATAGTAAATATTATACTATCATAATGATAACAGTATTACCGCGGAAAATAGTTGTGTTGTAGAGAACAATAAGTAATAAGCTGAAGAAGTAATAAGAGAAGCCCATTGCTCTTAAAGTATCGATATTACTAAGATTATGTATTAAAAATGCAATTTCAGAGACTTGATTCTATATTAGAATTAATCAAGTAGAAAAAAATATTATATACTTATAAACTTTTTATTAATTATTATTAAAAAAAAAAAATAAATTAGCTTCACGCTGTATCCCGCACACAGCAGGGTAGGCAGAGGGAACCTAGTGTTAAGACACTCCGTTCCCCACTTACTGCCGAATTCTGGAGGCATTGCGTGTTGAGTGGCAGAACTCAACGCCGCGCTTAACCTCGACACCAGAGCGAAGAAATGGAAATATAAATTTAAGTAAATATTTCATCTCTTCGAGTGGGGATCGAACCCACAACCAGTCGGTTTTGCAGTCACACCTCGTGCCACTGCGCCACGACCGGCCTCGGTCGTGGCCGAGTCGGTCGGTCGGAATTAATTATTATTTTTTTAAAATATAAGTATATTATATTAATCAATTTACAATTTACTTGTATGAACTCCCTACAGATCTGAAATAGAAAATAGGAAGTTCTTAAAGCACTCCTATCTATTTATAATGAAATCTTACTGCCCAAAGTTGATCAATATTTGACCCAGTTATTCAAAAAGATATATAAAAAAAAAATGTTGAGTTATTCTTAAGCAAATAAATGTATAAAAATTGAGATAATCATATATAAAATGTATTTTTAATTTTTGTAAAGATCACTTTATCGTCGGTCTGTCCTTCTATCAAGAACATTCATCTCGAGATCCTCAATTGATCAAATAGTTAGGTGTATGGTCCTTTAGATCACAGAAAATAAATCAGCTTCTAAGTCAACGCAATCAAAAGATACAATTTGGGGCTATTGAGTACTTCCCATTGACCTACAGTTATGAAATTTGGCACAAATTGAGAACTTATAATGTAAATAAAGGAAAAAGTCAGAACAGTGAAAATTTATAGATTTTTCGTAGAAAAAAATAATTACAAACTTATATTTGAATTTCATTTCATACTAAATCAATGCATATGCTCGTAAACTTCAATTTTCAAAAACAAACTTTTTTAAGTAGTTCCTACTTCCCGGTGACACACAATTCTGAAATTGATGGCAAGCCCTCGATGGGCGAGTCTGACTTGGTTCTTTTCTGTCAAAATATTGTAAGTATTCATAGATGTGTACGTCGGCTTACAATTAAAGCTAATAAGAAAAATCTAAAATATTAAAGATTTGTAGTGCCTAATACCAAAAAAAAAATTACGACAACTTAGTTTTTGTCAACACTTGATATTTAGAGACCTTGGCCGAAATCGAATCGTGATAACTAAACTAAATAGTATTTTTTTATCGATAGTAGCAAAAAGCAGCACTGGTGAGTACTCGACAGCGCTACATGTTTTACCGTATAACTGGATTCGTCTTATTGTCATTCGTTACGTTTTATAATGGCCCGTCTATTCAATAGTCAAGTAGCTGAGGCAACAGCATTTAAAATTTAAAACCGTACTGCACGAGCAATGGAACTTTCCAGTTGGATCTTATTATCTATTGCTTATAGGTTAATACTTAATATTTTATGCCTTTGTGTGTTTCTATATTCCTTCGTCGGTGCTATAAAAGCTTTGTGCAACTTTTACAGATTTTTAAGTAATTATTCTTCTTTAAATTAAAACACTATAAAATTACATTACATATTCCACTGTTTAAAACAGAAATAAGTAGGTTAGAAACCGAACCTCACTTACAGTCAAATTTTGGAGGCATTGCGTGTTGAGTGGCGGAATTCTACGCCGCGCTTTGCTTCGACACCAGACTGTAGAAATGGAAATATAAATTTAAATAATTATTTCATTTCCTCGAGTGGGGACCGAATCCATAAACAATCACGTTTACAGTCACAGTTTGTGCCTCTGCGCCACGACTAGCATCATGATTTAAAACAACTTTTCATTATTAAGGTATTATTATATAAGTATTATTTGTTAGATATTCTAAAAAGATATGATATTTAGGTACTACTTATCAGCAACGCTGCAGTAGAATTCTCATTGAAATTTGTAGTAGATCTTTAATGTTGATATATCAATGGACAATGTATATCTCGATATATCTCACAACAAAGAGTTTCATCCAAACTCATCTAGTTTTTCCAAAGATTTACGTGTACAACCAGACAAACAGTCAAATAAAAATTAAAAATCATAAATTTGTTATTTATTACATACATTACCTACTCTAAATTATATTTTAGTATCAAAATATAATGTTTTATTATAATATATCTATTTTATAAATAGATTGCTATTATCTATACCTAAATGGTACATATTTAGATTAACCATATTTTTTATTACTACTCCAAAATGGTAAACAACTTCCCTCTGTCTTGATTCTTATGTAAATGATAAACTGTGTATAAAATTATATCAATAAAATTTTGACTCTTATTTCATAAGAAACAAAGCTCACTTCTACTGAAATATGAATTTCGCTAAACTATTAATCCACTTTTGTTATACAGTCTACAACTTCAACGTATTGTCAATTATGTAGATATGAATCTAGCTCGTATGACCTAAAGTAGAGAGGTCAAAATATGTTATACTTTTGTCAATGTATTGTTAAGTTGTTAAATCTCAAAGAACAAGCCTGTGTTCATATATTTGCTTATATAATAAAGATGACATCATGCAATGTATGATGGAAACAACTCGCACAGAATTTTTTATTCGACTTATTCTTAATTTTAATGAGTATTCCTATTAACAAAACATATAGATATCAGAAACTTAGAATATTCTAAAAACATAAATAACCTAATTTATTCTATAGGAAAATGACAATTAGGTCAAAAAAATAATTATTTTCAAATATTTCATTTCAAATGAACGTTAGCGTGTGCTTAAAGAGAAGCCACATACAGAATATCTTTTGTGATATCAATCAAATTCAAAATATTGTGAATATATTTTTATATTTTAACATGACAATGGTCTAACGTCTAACTAGGTTCTAGGGACTCTCAAGGGTTCCGTAAGAATGTCCGTGTTCGTGGCCTAGAAACATACCCTACCCAATGCCCTAGAATTTATTACGAAAGTACACAAGCTGTTATAAAAATTGACAAGCTCAACCCTTGTACGACAAATTTTGTATGAAATGAAATACAAATATAAGTTGGAATTTGAAATAATATAGTAATACATAGTATATGTATATATTTTTACATAACATTAAAAAAACATAACACATATATTTTTTCCGTGTCCTCATACCTAGCTATAAATATCTAAATTTCAGTTTAATTTCTTCATTTCATAATTCTAGGTCAACGTATAATATATAGGAATATATAGGTTTTGATTACGCGGCGAATATAATACAATATGGAGCTAAAACGAAGCATAAACGCTTTTATCTTTTGATTATGTTGACTTATAAGTACATTTTTTCTGTAAACGAAGAGACTGAAAATTTGGATATATTAATAAACAGTTTTATATCTTCACACGACCTTGAGAAAAATGGACTTGATATTATAGTAATACTATAAGTGCTCCCTAATTTTTTTATCAGCTTCACCCTTTATCCCGCATAGGTATAGCAGAGCATGTGTGGTACGGATAGTATATTAAGTTGACAAGATTCTTTTTACTTATTACTTATTAATTGTATTTAAACGTAACGAGATTCGAAACCCGCGCCTCTTTTTTTATACAAATAAATAAATTAAATTAAAAAACATATAGAAGCCAGTTGTGGCGTAGGGGCACAAAATGTGATTGTAAAATCGACTGGTTGTGGGTTCGATACCCACTCAAGGAAATGAAATATGTATTTACATTTATATTTTCACTTCTTCGCTCTGGTGTTGAGGCAAAGAGCGGCGTTGAGTTCCACCAATCAACACGCAATGCCTTCGGCACTTGGCGGAAAGTATACGTTACGTACGTATACGTTTTCTTTATAAGTATTTTTCTTTTCTAAGTGTGGAATAACACTTTAAAAATGTTAAAATAATATTAATTTTAATACGTAGGCTAGTAGTTAACAGAATAAGTATATTTCTTTTCCTACATAATCTTTATAAGATATTTATGACTTGTTTGTCACGATTCTGTACACGTCAAGAAACACATTTAAAAATCATTGAATTTATTAAGATTATACGATTATAAGCAAAAAAAGACCTCGACATGTGTTTTCAAACATTTGACAAACAATAGAAATATGTAAATAAATTACAGAAAAAAACCTTAAAAATATACAACGCAAGCTTACTTTACTCGTGGTCGGTGTATCGATAAGAAGTGTCGTTGAACCCGGTATCATATTTAAATTTCGCTACAGGGAATCGCTTTGGTCATCTAAATTTTGGATCATCTTGTCCTTGACCGCAGGCCTCGTGGAAGATTTGCAGGTGAAAAATATATATAATAAAATCAAAAATTATATATATTTTTGATTCTACAAGTGGTTGCTTACAAAGCTCTGTTGTTCATGAAGGTTAACGGGAACATGACTTCAGGGTAACCTGATCTAAGCGTTTAGCAATCTGTAATTGGTATCTGTAGATATAAGGTTTTTGCACACTATGATATTATGTTATATATTTTTTTTTAATAATTTGTGTATAATACGCTATGTATCTGAAAATATGTAGATACTAAAGAACATTGCGTATCCTATATTGTAAGTCCGAGAGTTCTTGGTTTGAATCCTACTCGGAGGAATGAGATATTTTCGTCAGTTACGCTATGATAATAGGATAAAACAAAGAGTTGAGTTCCGCCACTCAATATGTAAGGGTGTGAAGAACGGAGTGTTAAAGTGTTAAGAGCCTATTGAGATTCCCTCTGTCTAACCTGCTATATGCGGGATACAACGTGAAGCTTACAAAAATATGTATTAGAGGAGAAGCTTAGCCAGAATTTCACAGATAATTATATTAGTAACGCTAAAATGTACCTACGTGAACATTCAGAAAATGCTAAAATTGACAAATAAAGTGAATTTATAATTATTATGAGATTTTTGTAATTTCTGATTATTATTAGGAGATCATCGTGCCAAAAACCGCAATAAAATAAAATTAGGTAAATAAAACTAAAATAATATAGGTACGACTTGGATAATTTGTGTCAACGGAATATATAGAGCAGTCTTATTTATTGGCAACAAATCATATTTTGTGCTGAAATAAGAAATATATCTATTATTAAATACGTTTTGATATTATTTATTTGTCCGTATTGTTAATCGATATTTTAACAACGTATACATGGACGTGTCGTTAATTTGGTTGTACCGATTGTGAGATAGGCTTTGTTTAATTAAATCCATTTAATCAAAGTCCAGTGTTGCCTTCCATATTCCAGCACGTTGTCTCCACAAAAAATATAAATGACGTTTATTAATAGTAAATAAATAAATAAATAAAATAAATCACCTACACGCTGTATTCCGCACACAGCAGGGTAGGCAGAGGGAACCTAGTGTTAAGACACTCCGTTCCCCACTTACGAGTGGGGATCGAACCCACAACCAGTCGCTTTTACAGTTACACTTTGTGCCCCCTCGCCACGTCTGGCCTCAACGACAGGCCATATTAAAGGTAATGACTTATATTTAAATCATTTACTCTCTCGGAAGAGACAAAATAAAAAGAAAATATTCAACTATGTCTGAAATAAAAGCTATAGAATGTACCTGAACAAAATTTATAATCTGCAACAATACATCAATATGTAAACGCCTTAAATCTCTTATCAGTAATCGCTATCAAGTAAATATTAAAAGCACACACCCAATAATAATTAAATACGCAGTTTATTGTTTATATCCAACTGTATGTACTGGTTAACCACAACCATCGTGACCCAATTTACGACTGATTAAAGAAAATATGCATCAACCATATTCCGTTATCGTACACTCGATTTATAATAAAGCATAAACAAGGTAATTAAAGATTTGTAGTATTAATAATTAATTATTATTGGATTTTGCAGGATATGTATGTGTAGGTTTTATTCGATAAAGTAATTAAATTTAAATTGTAAATACGTATTTATATTTTGTTTAGAATAACAGGGCATATTGTATTATATTATAATATTATGAAAAATTATATAAATAAAAATGAAATAGGGAGGGTAATTAGTATTTACTATTATACTGCAGCCAGTCGTGGCGCAGGGGCGCAAAGTGTGACTGTAAACGCGACAAGTCGTGGGTTCGATTCTCACTCGAAGAAATGTAATCTTTGATATTTTCATTTTCGTCGCTCTGGTGGCGAGGCAAAGCGTGGCGTTGGTTTCCGCCATTCAACACGCCATGCAACCAGAATTCGGTTGAAAATGAGGAACGAAGTGTCTTAACATTTTATTTAGGTTCTCTGCCTACCCTACTGTGTCCAAGATACACCGTGACGCCAAAAATAATAAATATATATTTTCTAAACGAAAGCCTCTGCAAGGTGTACGTATTCTAATACAACTTTTAAATATTTCCGAGAAAAGCGGAGAGAATGCAGTTAATCATTACTCTGTTATCCACTTTCCTTCCAATCAGATATCTGTGTGTAATATAATATATTTAGATTGGTGAGGTTGACGGCACACTGGGGCCTCACTTGTGACATGTTTAAAACATCACACACAAACTGCCGATCAGCATTGCTAATATTTTGTATATTTTCGTAACCTTGGCTCGGGTGACCAGGCACAGCAAACTGCGGGTAAAGAAAACTTTATTATAATTTTCATTTGGTCAAAGTAACTGTATATAATATATGGTTTGTATTTAAATGTGTTGTTATGTCATTTTTAACGTTAATATTTTTTTTTTATTTTATTAAAAAAAAATTAATTGAGTTTTGACCAATTCAGTCGTGTATAAATAGTTAATAATTAAAAAATAAAACTTTTTACGCGTAGCAGGGTGCCCTCTCTACCTATTTACCAACAGAAAATCTAGTCTTAAAACTTCGTTTCCCACTTACCGTCCAAATTTCAAGATATTTCGTGTGGACTAACTGACACTCAATACCACGCTTATTCTTGCAGGACGGAAAAATTTAAATAATTTATATATGACTGTTGCCCTGAGTGGGAATTGAACTAACAATCATCATGGTAACAGTGGCTGTCCCATAGCGCCACTAGAAAGTTATTAAATGACATATAAATAATATATTATATATATATTTTTTTCGTCAGCTTCATGCTGTATCCCGCACACAGCAGGGTAGGCAGAGGGAACCTAGTGTTAAGACACTCCGTTCCCACTTTCTACCGAATTCTGGAGGCATTGCGTGTTGAGTGGCAGAACTCAACGCCGCGCTTAACCTCGACACCAGAGCGAAGAAATGGAAATATAAATTTAAGTAAATATTTCATCTCCTCGAGTGGGGATCGAACCCACAACCAGTCGGTTTTACAGTCACACTTTGTGCCGCTGCGCCACGACTGGCCTCAAAAAAAGAGTAGTAGATCTAATATTTACAATATTACACACTTATTTCGATCGCTTACTATTGTTGTATTTTTGCAACATTTACAATTCAATTAAGTACCTATGTGTGTTGCAAATCGAATTAAGACCTACTAAGTACGTACTAAATATATATTTTTATCTTTCTTTGTATAATTTATGGTCGCAGAGTTTATATCATATATACATACTTAAAATTAAATCAAATAAATCAGCTTCACGCTGTATCCCGCACACAGCAGGGTAGGCAGAGGGAACCTAGTGTTAAGACACTCAGTCCCCCACTTTCCTTTGTGCCGAATTCTAAAGGCATTGCGCGTTGAGTGGCAGAACTCAACGCCGCGCTTTGCCTCGACACCAGAGCGAAGAAATGGAAATATAAATTTAAGTAAATATTTCATCTCCTCGAGTGGGGATCGAACCCACAACCAGTCGATTTACAATCACACTCTGTGCCCCTGCGCCACGACTGGCCTCAAAAAATATACATACTTAGTCAAGTAAAATTACTTCACATAACTGTATGTAACTTTAAGCTGAACGTGCCATTGTAGTGTAATTAGGAAGTTTCTAAGTATTCAAGTAGGTATGTAAGTGTATTTAAAATTTACTTAGAAAATATTTAAATTTAAAATGTATGTTGGTCTGGTTATACACTGTGCAGCGTTAAGTTCTGTCATAAATTAATTATTTTTAACCAAATAGAAGGTATATTATCAATTTCTTTTGGTTTATCTACTGGAACTGTATACAAAGACCGGTAGTCTCATCCTGTAATGTTTGAGAGAGAAGAAATTTTACAGCTAAACGTGTACACTTACCTATATTGTATATATACCTGAAAATTAATTCAACTTTTCAAGGTAAATTTCCTTAATCTCATCAGTAAACATTATTATTGTTATTAACTTGTGACCTTACAGATCACTCAGCCCTTTCATTACCTTAGACTACAAAAAGTACGGTTTCTTACATCGTTTTACAATATTTCCGGTTTAGTGTAGTAAAAAATACAACTATGTAAAAACACTATATTTTGTGAACTGTAAAACAATTTTACAACTATTTAAAAATTTTACATTAATCATATTTTTAGGGTTCCGTACATCAAAAGGACAAAACGGAGCCCTTATAGGGTCACTTTGTTATCCGCGTGTTCGTCTGTAAAGATTATTCATCTCGAGATTGCGTGGACGTATCACAATGAAATCAATATCAAATAGTCTACGGCCCTTTAAAGGATAGGAAAAATTCAAGTTTCTAGTTTAACGTAATCAAAACATATGAGCATTTATGCATAGTTCTTTTATTTTGTATGAAATAAACCGCATAACCAAAACAACTACATATGAAAACTATTAGAAACTTAAATTTGTAGAGCATTTTATACAAAATGAGTACATACGTACACAACTTTAAGGTTGAAGTTATACTTTTCGTTGACCTACAATCCGGAAATTTGTTTGGAACAATAAGTGGACTAGTCCGAGTCGCACTTGACCGGAGAGTTTTTTATTAAACGTAACTTTTTATTAAGAGATATCTTAAGACTGATAAAATAAATAACTATCTCCACTATACTCACTACGCAATGCCTCCAAAATTCGGCAGAAAGTGGGAAACGGAGTTCCCTCTGCCTACCCTGCTGTGTGCGGGATACAGCGTGAAGCTGATCTCCACTATAATTTTCGGTTTTTCGTATTATCATCACCAAAATAAAACTTACTTATAATTTATTTTAGTATTATACTAGCGGACCCGGACGCGGCTTCGCCCGCTTGGACTATACGAATGCTTATTAAATATATTTATAAAATTATTTCAGTTTTTAATAGGATTGGTAAGAAAATATAAGTCTAAATAAGCATAATAATCCGAAAAAGGAAAATAAGTAGAGAAAGTTCTTATTATTAGAAAAAATATCTAACTAATTTAAATGAACAAAAATAATAAGTAAACGTAAGCAAAGTAAAATATTCATAAAAAAAACTAAACACAATCAGCTACATTATCAATATTATCAAAGTAAAATAAATATTTAAAAGTAATAAAATTAAATGCGTTGTGCAATGTTTTTGGAAGTGCATGTTGTTATTTACATAATACTCAAATATAATAAAAAATAATTTTATATTTTTTGTCTCTATCCGTCTGTCTCTCTATTTCCCCGAGCTAATGTTCAGAACAACTGAACTGATTTTTATTGGACTTTCAGCGATCGA
>JAAIXJ010001863.1:0-100086 GCA_013403705.1 Heliconius hermathena
TATATATATATAGCAGGGTACGCAGAGGGAACCTGGAAACCTGTGTGTAGTGGTAAATAAAACACTCCGTTCCCCATT
Source organism: Heliconius hermathena (assembly GCA_013403705.1). Classification (NCBI taxonomy): domain Eukaryota; kingdom Metazoa; phylum Arthropoda; class Insecta; order Lepidoptera; family Nymphalidae; genus Heliconius; species Heliconius hermathena. The sequence goes on from JAAIXJ010001863.1 coordinate 79, forward strand.
AGGACACTTCTTTTCCCCACTTTCCGATGAATTTTGGAGGCATTGCGTGTTGAGTAGCGTGATTCAACGCCACGTTTTGCCTTGACACCAGAGAGAAGAAATGAAAATATTAAATATTTCATTTCCCCGAGTGGGAATCGAATCTACAACCTGTTATTTAGGGAAGAAGCCCCCTTTACGTCCTGACAAAAACTTTGACGGAGGCTGGAGCTAAATCATCGCTTTAATGTAATTATATCGTCTCTCACAATTATTCGTCGCGGTAATTACAGCGCTTGTCTGATTACAGCAGGAAAAAAGTCATGTCCTTAGTTGTTTATTTCGTGGGCGCTGAATTTTAAATTTCAGACGCCCTCGTGAAATTAAAATTATCTGACTTTACAAGTATATGCGATAGTAGTAGAGCGAATTCCCGTTTGAAGGAATTTTGAACTATTATAATATTTTTTGTATCTAGTGTAGCCATACTCAGGATTTTTGCAGTTTTCCATTCAAACCATCATCTAACCTCCGATTTATGCTCCAATAAGCCTTGACGAAACTCAAAATTTAAAAACGTTGGGTCCTGTCTATATTCCGCTCAAAATTTGGAAATCGTCGAATGTGTTGTCGGCGAATAATAGAACAAAGTCACAAATCTAATTTGTGACTAGGTTTGTTACAAATTAAATACAAGTTAATTGTGTAATTATTCCAAGGAAAGGGACAAGTTATTTTGGCAAAGTATAAGGTCTTTTGAGTGTGGTACTCAAGAAGCTTCTTAAGCACATGATCATCTACAATATATCGTTCTCGAACTCACAACAACAGTCATATTTTTTACCATTTTTAAAGTGTTATTCCACACTTATACTTAAAATATTTAATAAATGGCAGTCTTTCTTGGCAGACGATATTTCTTAGTAATTATCTTTGGGTAACGTAAATTTGTAAAAATCTCCCTACAGAGATGCTAATGACATAAATAAGTTGTAACAAGCGTATAAAAATTTCGACGTAGCATGACGAGAACGTATGGCTTAGTGGTCAGAGCACTTGGTCGGTTTCCAGGAGGCGTGGGTTAGAATCCCGCTACGTTAAAAAAAAATTATACGTTTTCTAAATATTTTTCTAACAACAGTAATATTTATACAACCATTCATGGATTGTGATAAATATTTTTTAGCGACATGCAACTAACATTACGAACTAGACCTACGATGAACTAAAGTAGAGCCACTCGATTCCCCATACTACGACTCCAGCATCAAACTAAACGTATTCAAACTTTAAACAAACGAAAAAAGAGCAAATAAATTAGAAACGGAATCGCAGGAAATTACGTTTAGCTGCAATGAAAAAGTTTGTTTATTTTGAGTTATTAGCTTCACGCTTATAACAGGATAAATAGAGGTTAACCTATAGTGAAGGCACTCCGTTTTCCAATTCCGTGCCAGTTTTCAAAACAATATGTGTTGAGTTGCAGAACTCAACGCCTCAGTTTGACTCTTTGAAGTTTGAAGACACTTTGAAAAATTGAAAATAATTCATTTCCGCACGTAGGAATCGAATTCAAAACCATCGTGATTACAGTCAGACACAGTGCTGCTATGCAACAAAAGCCTCACTTTTATTTTAACTTTACATATTTATTGAAAAGGGAGAAAGCAGAATAGATTTTTTAAATATTCCATCCTCAACAATCGATAGGCCGGATATTGGTAAGTTATTGCGTGTTAGGGGTGATTGGGATATTTCAGAAGTGTAAACCACACCGAAGAAACAAAAACTGACAATATAAATAATTTTTAAGCGCGCCTTTAAAAATTTTGGAGGTACTTATGGCGATAGATACATATGGCTTAGTAGTCAGAGAGCATAGGCTTAGTGTCTAAATTCCGAGGATTTTAATCCAGCTACGAATACGTTAAAATTTGTTATACGTTTTCTGAAACATTTTTCTTTATTATCCCGTTAATTTTCGCTTATAAATCTAAGAAACGGCTTCGCCATGGATATAAATTAATTATAAGAACAGCGTTAGGTGCCCGCAACAAAGTTCACCTGATGTCCGACAGGTGTTTAAAAAAGTACTATACTATTATAAGCAAGATGCAGCGTGAAGCTATAAAACAATAAAACCAACAATGGAAATTTCTTATAATGAATAAATCCATCCACATTTATAGCAACTTTGCGCGTAATTAGTGTCATTGTTAATTTCCTGGTTAACAATGACGATGATTAAACAACATTTAAGTTATACCCATTTTCATTTATATTTTCATTAATATATGAAAGCAGCTATTGAAGTAAATTATTAATTTTCTTTAAGTGATTTCTTTATATGTTTTCTCTCTTCACAGATTTCTTATAGAGATCAAGTCTTAATGGTGAATGGTAATTGAAAGCCGCGTGTCTTGTTATTAGAGCGAGGGAATAAAATCAATTCAATTCCCCGAGGGTGGGAATCGAACTTGCGTTGGTCGCGTGGGCGCTGTGCCACTATGTCATGACGGCCTCTAGTATTATTATTGTTATAGTCTTTCACAATATTCCATGTACCTTAAATGTTTTAAAGTTTCCAGTTTATTTTATAAATTCACTTTAAACCTAGTTATAATTGCTTCATTAAACTCGTGTTAAGATAAAGAAAGCAAATGTAGTTAACTTTCGAATAGTTAAAAGTTTGAACGGAAAATTTAGTATTTTCTTTAACATTTTCACAAATGTTTGTGTGTGTGCATTTTGTAATATATCTGGATAGAATATAGTTATAATTTATTCTGTTTTCCACTCTCCGTTTCTTTTATTTTCCCACTGTAGGAATTTCGAGAAATCATCTGTGGGTGTAACACCCACAGATGATTTCTCGAAATTTTTTACACTCCCAAACCTTTGGCATGTACGTAGCCAAATTTCAACTTTCGAAGTCCAGTAATTCCTTCTATGTATTTTCGATCACACTGGTCAAAAGGTTGAATTAAATGCCTATTTCTCTCGCTAAAATTCTCTCACAAACTGAGCAATGATGTTGTCAATTAAAAAATTTCTTTTGTATGGTTTTTTTAGAGTTATTAACGTTAAATTATTTTGACAGCGGAGTGTCTTAATACTAAACAACTCCTATTTAGTAATATTCCGTTGCCATTTTTTTTATTCATTCCACCCAACGCTGCTGTATTTTAAGTCCAACAGTCGCTTTTTTTTATCAAACCGAGAAATAATAAATAAATTTTCAAATGTTATAAGCATTCCTTAACTAATTTTGTGAATCTATAACTATCGCATTCACACTCAAACACTGTTCCACTTTGCCACTATGACCTTTCAGTATAACCATATTAAGGCAATATCTCACAAGTTGGACGTGTGACTTGCAAGCATCGCCAACTGTTCCCCTCTCAGCGCGCAGGAGGGAGTCAGTTATGCTAATGTCCTTTCTGAGTATTTGCCATCGGACCTCCTCAGCTCTGCAACTACGGACACTCGCCAGTCGTGACACTTGAGGATTTTTTTAAATAGGGACCCTATCAATTGTAAGTACCGAATAAAAAATTATAATCTAAAGAAGAATTTTTATAGCTACGTAAGCTTAAAGAGGAATTTATTCAAGATTTTATCCATGTGCAATATCTTACTGTATGTTAAGGGAAGTTGGATTTTATAAAACAGCTCATTGGCGTGATCTCACACTAATTAATTAGCTTCACGCTGTATCCTGTACATATTAGAATATGCAGAGGGAGCCTAGTGTTAAGACACTTCGCTTCTCGCTTTTCTAGTTACCAGAGTCAGGTAATGAAAATAATTCATTATATCAAATGGGAATAGAACCCAAAATCATCGCGTTGAACATTGTGCCGATGCGCCAGGCTGCACTACACTAACCCAAAAAGGTTTCGTACAAATTCAAAATATCATATTTTATGTATAATATGTAAGCCATATCAATTAAATATTCAAAATTCAAGCATTTAATATTAATTATAATCTAATCTAGCTTTACGCTGTATCCCTAACTTGGTAGCTAGATGCTAGATTAGATTATCATTAATATTAAATGCCTACCCAGTCAGAGAGAAGAGAGCGCCAAACGCTACGGTCTTTGCATAACACTTTTGCCTCGTCCACTGTCGTCAACCTCTTCATACATGCCCTCCTGTAGGGAATTATGCCCTTATGCTTTTTACGTGATCATCACATAAAAAGCATAGGGACCCTTCAAAGCGCGGGAGTGACCGAAGCGTATAGGACTCTATTTCCTCTCGCTATTCCGGTAAGCATAAGTCGTGAAGCTAAAAAGAAACGAAATCATCATTTTAATACAATTATATTGTTTTTCACAATTTCCGGTGTCGTGGTAATTACACCGCCACTCGCACAGCGCCTGTCCGATTGCACAGGGAAAGTTAAAACTAGAACTAACACGTTTATTTCCTTTTGTTCCAAGACGAAATTTCTGAGAAGTTGCATTGATTGATGATGATTTAAGAAACTAGAAAAGAGTCCCATCTGTATACACCTGTGTGACACACGAGGGGGGTTGTAAACGTTAACTTATTAAATTATGTAGGTATCTCTCTTTAGGTGCTGTTTTGTTTTTAATATATTTTTGGAGGCTCGGAAGTCTGTTCTGCTTAAGAGCCATTATGGAACTCAACAGTTGCTCTTTTATATTTAAAATCAAAAATAAATTAGCTTCACGCTGTATCCCGCACACAGCAGGGTAGAACGCAATGCCTCCAGAACTAGGCGGAAAGTGGGGAACGGTGTATTTTACCACTAGGTTCCCTCTGCATACCCTGCTGTGTCCGGAATACACCGTAAAACTGATAAATAAAAATCAAGCGGCGTGAGGTCCGGGGAACGAGCAGACCATCGCCGAGGTCCATACCTTCCTAACTATTGTTCTCCAAATATGCTCGAGAACGTGTTCTTAGCAATGTTCGGGTGCACCATCTAATTAAAACCACATCTTACGATACATGTCTAGGAGGATCTGGTCGACATATTCTGTTACTCCCTTAAAAGAATATGTCGACCAGATCCCCGACATTCTCCATAAATAAAAATCATATCCACGTACTCCGCAGTAGTAAAGTGAAAATACGCCATTTTAAAATAAAAACAGAAACTAATGGTTAAACAAAAATAACTGCCCAAATTCGTGTGATGTAAAATGCGATATACTATAATAGAGTACTAGATTAGACTAGACTAGAAACAAATGTTGAGTTTTTAATATTAATTATGATAAAAATATTAGTACTAGTAATTAAAATTCGAGTTCCAGTTCCATATCATTTTTATGTGTTTAAAATTCTATTGAACAATCCATTAAAAGGCAGTGCTTTAACTGGACTTCTTTTTGACATATATTCTCCTATTGTGCAAAATAGTCTCTTTTTTACCGTACATCTCCTTCGTGTGTTCTCTATACAACGTGACATTGGCGAAATGATTAATGCTCAGCTGGCTCGCTCGAAGCGCCTTAAATGAGGAACTGAACTGTAGTAGTTGATGTTAGCGTCATTGGTGTCTATTCATAACTACCTTAAACATAATACAGTACAGATGAAAAACATGAAGTGAAATTTGAAACATTTTACCCCACATATTGCACCTATAAAAGGAGCGCAGGCGTTACCATTCTGTATATACATTCTATTAAAAATATATTAAAATTTAAATATTGTTTGATATGATTTTCAAATTGCAGATTTTCTTTTTTACAGGATACCCCTCGATTTGTTCGATCCTGGTAATCTAAATTAACTGTTAATGTTTTTCTAAATAAATTACAGTGTCATCTATTTCTTTTATTTAGAAATATTTACACGCAGTACGTACTAATAACTTACGCTACTTACTACTAGATGGCGTAACGTGCACGTTTCTATTAACAACTAAAATAAATGAATATTTCAACCTGTGTGATTATAAATAAAACAGTTTGCTTATATTTAAATCGATTACGTTTTTTTATTATTTCGCATAATAAAATTAGAAGATTACTTAAGTTTAATATATGTGTTATATATATATATATATATATATATATATATATATATATATATATTATTTATCAGTTTTACGGTGATTTATNTATATAGCATAGGAAAGCTATTAAGTAATATTTTTTATTAGAATAAAGAACTAGAATAACGAACTACTTAGAATAACGAATTCTAAAATTTTGCTTTCATCCCGTTACCAAAATACCTCTCGCCGAAACATAGATTTGTATTTAATTTAAAAATTCAAAATTAAAATGTACAATGTAATGTACAATGTAATGTAAAATGTAAATGTAACCTTAATTTTACATAAAAATAAATTATGTATTACTTATAAGTTTTAAACATCCTTATATTTTAAACTAGAGGGCGCGCGCGGCTTCGCCCACTTATTAGGAGGGAATTCTAAAAAAAACACGTTCAATAAAATATTTTTAACAGTCTGAATTTAAATTTTTATAAAAATCGGTGGCAATTTAAACATTTTTCCATATAAACTTTCAACCCCTTATTTGAACCCTTAGGGGGTGAATTCTTAAAAACCATGAAACACGTGTTCAATGAAATATTTTTAAGAGTCTGAATTTCAAATTTTATAAAAATCGGTACAGATTAAATTTTTTTTCCATACAAACTTTCAACCCCTATTTCATCCCTTTAGGGTTAAAATTTTTGAAATTCCCTTCTTAGTGGATGTCCAGAATATAAAAATAAACATCTGTCCAAATTTCACATTTCTACCATCAGCGGTTACGGCTCTGCGTGCGTCTTACCTCAGTCAGTCAGCACAAGTCCTTTTATATTATTTTAAATTAGCTTAAACTGTTCTGTGCCCAGTCGACTCCAAAGTGGAGGTATAAAAGAAATAAGTCCAAACAAACATTCAATAAATAAAACATTTAATCATCTTGATTGACATCATTGACTTGAAAATTTTCAATTTTCGTAAAACAGGAAATCCTAAAAGGAAATAACATCATTGCTTTATTAACTGTTACATCACATCACAGGCTATCACTCAGGTATATTTATTAGAAGAATCTTTGTTACTTCACTTGGTTAATTATCTTTGTACACTTTGACAAAAACATTGTATCTCTTATTGAAATAGTTGGATAGTAATCTTTATACAGAAACAGAACGTAGTGTTTAATCACACCTCACCCTAAATACTCCTCATATAAGAAATTATCTCTTAGGCATAAAGTGATGAGTCTGAATGTAGCGCTTTGCTTAACAAGAATGGGAAAAATTAAATCTATACTGATATTATGAAGCTGAAGAGTTCGTCTGATTGAACGCGATAATCTCAATCTCAGGGACTTTTGGTTCGAATTTCAAAATTATTTTTGTGTTAGACGATCCAGTCATAGAAGAATGATATAGGCTTTATAAAATTCAACCTCAACCAACATCTTCATCTCTGCCCTCATGCACTCCGGTTCATAGGATCGGCCGAGAGGGGCCAGCGAGGATAATTGACTAAATCTGATTCTCGCGTCATGGCGCAGTGTCATAACATCTGACTGTAAAGAAGAGGGCTGTAGGTTGTAAGAAGACGCCAAAATTTGGTAATGCGTGGGGAACGAATATTAGGTTCCCACTGCCTTCCTAATACAACGTGAATATTAAGTAATATCCTTAAACAAACAGTACTCACAATCAAAAAACAAGAGCCAATTATAGCAGCCTTGTAGCGCACGTCCAGGTCCAGAGGAAAACGTACTGCAAAGGTGTTCTTGTCCGCCGTCCACCCCGGCGACCCGCTCCAGCGCTTGCATATGTCGCCGATACGTTCTTTCTCGTTGGAATATAACTGTAATTTATATGAATATGAATAATTAAGAAGTTAATATGTGAAAATATTTTATATATTTTTTGTAGCGTCACGTTGTATCCCGCACATTACACGGTAGGCAGAAGGATCCGTGGAACCTGGAGTTAAGATACTCCATTTCAATAGAAATTAATATTAAATTAATAGGGATATTTGATACACAACTTTTAAAAATATGTACGAATCATTACTTTGATGGTAAAGATAGTCAATCCATATATTATCTACAAAATACAGATTTCGCGACATTAATCTATAAACTGAAATAGATATACAAAAAAATATATTTCAACCAGTTAATGTAACGCAAATCTTAATAAACTTGTAGCTGGGCCTTATTACTACAAATATTTTTTTAACAGAATCAGATTCATTGTTCGTTTTCTCGAATTCGTAACCTGCGACTCTCTTCAGTAAGGATTTAATCGATAGTAAAGCAAATCGAAATCGTTAATGGCAGTTTCTTGTTTACGACATTGTTATCTGCTCGCAACTTCAAATTTTATTTGTAACTTATACATCTTGCATTGTGCATGTAAAAATGTTGCAGTCGGGAGACTTCTTTTTTTAGTTCAACTCCAATTATTATTTCATATATTTTTTTAGGGCAAATAATATAAAGGGAATAATTACATCAGAAACTTTCTTTCAATATTAAAAATTTATATTAAATTAAAATCAGCTACACACTGTATCCCGCCCACAACAGGGTAGGCAGAGGGACTCTAGTGTTAAGCGGCTCCATACCCCACTTTCTGCCGAATTCTGGAGGCATTGCGTATTGAATGGCAGAACTCAACGCCGCGCTTAACCTCGGCACCAAAGCGAAGTAATGGAAATATAAATTTAAGTAAATATTTCATCTCCTCGAGTGGGGATCGAACCCACTACCAGTCGGTTTTACAGTCACACTTTGTGCCGCTGCGCTACGACTGGCCTACTATGTATTAAAGTATGTTTAAAGATTTTAGCAACGAAGTTCCATAACGCGGCTTAATTACGGGTAGTGCGTATTAGTAGAAATCGTCACGTAACAAAATGGCGTATACTGTGGGTGTGTGCGTAACTTTACCGAGCTTAGTACAGTACAAACAAACAAGCACACAACGAGTGCACAACCGGCAGCACAACTCTCTCTGTCTCTTACTATAAACTTCTCTATATTTTTATGAATAAATATAAATTATAGAGGCCAGTCGTGGCGCAGCGGCACGAGGTGTGACTATATAATACATAGTAGTGACTAATGCCTTGGTGCTTGGCTTAAAAAGCACTTTTGCCTCGTTCACTGTCCTCAACCCATACACATATACACTGCCACATAAAAAGCATGAGAACTCCAAGCTCTATTAGCTGTTTTCGAAGGTCAACTAGTTCGATTTAACTCCATCTTACCTCAAAATTACATTCAGATGTTATAAACATAGGTCCCTTCACTCTTATCACCGGGTGGTCATTCACATCGTTGATTGATAACACTGGTTTAAAGAACGTTACTTCTTTCCTCACGATCGCCGCCGCTTGTCCACCAAGTGATACATCCATCTTGTCCGTCCCGATAGTGTAGGGACGACGGAATTTTACTGTCTGTAATTTTTATACATATAGGATATAATAGGGTGCTAGGTACCCCAGAGAGTGTAGAGATAACTTACTAGCTTCTCTATTTTATATATCACTTTTAGTGAAGCAAGACAGACTTTACTATTTAAATAAAAACAAGTTAAAAAAATAATTCGAAATTCTAAAATAATCTTTAAGTCTTTAAAAGACATATGTCATTGTATGGGCAAAGATTATTTTATACAATATTGCAAGAGCAAATATTTATTTGTTGCATCAAATTACCAATATGTTAATTAAATATTGTTTTCTGCACTATCATGAGTAAAAGGTGCGTGCGAAACGCGTAAAAGAACACCAGAGTATCTTAGCACTTGTCTCTGAAATTTCTGCATAAAGATGGAAATTAATATATAAAAAATGGACAAGGGAGAGTCGGACTCATCCACCGAGGGTTCCGTAAAAAATTGTAGGTCTTGAGCTTTTTCTGAAATTCAGGCTTAGCTTAGCCAAAGCCCTTTCAATTGATACCTCACTTGAAGTAATGGCTTTAATACCAAATTTTGCCCCGTTTTTAATTATTTTTTTAGGATTTAACCACAAATGTATAGTTTTTCCTGAGCTAGTACTACCTGTAGATGCTAGCTGCCAAATTTCATAATTCTAGATCATCCGGAAGTACCTTATGAATTTTGATTCCTTTAGTAGTGTCGAAATACGCGTTTTTTGCGATATAAACGGCCATATCTTTTTTCTAAGTTAATATAGAAATACATTTTTATCAGGAAATTAATTATGAGGCCGTAGATCTGAGTATATAGTTTGAATTTCAACTCGATATTATAAGGGTTACTTTTTTCCTTAAAAAGGTACGGGACCCCAAAAAGCTATACATTTTTTTCAGTTTCACGCTATATATCCCGCATATAGAAGGGTAGGCAAAGGGAACCTAGTGTTTACATACACACATACACTTCAGTTCGTCCGTTCCGTTAAAAACCGTTCTTTGTTTTGTTATCAGAAAAATTAATTCGTTCCCCCGAATAGGAATAGAACTCACAACCGCAGCGATGATATGCTGCGCCGCGACGATTTCATGATATATATACACGTTAGAAGTTATTGACAAAGTGGAAATTGACTAGCACTTTAGATGAAACAAATATGTGCCAAACACGACGCGGGTGAAATTACACACGCCCCGCACGCGAACTACGCATGTACTCGTTTGTTCTTCCAATACGTATATTGATAAAAAGCCTTACTTGAGCCATCTTACCGTACTTGACGCTGTAACCAATAAACCTTATTAATTATAAAACGTTATATGCGGGATACAGCGTGAAATTAAAAGAAAAAATACCATATAACTTTTCTACTTTATATGATAAGTTTCTGTTAAAGTACGGACATGCCAACAGTTAGGCAAAGGTTTCGTTATTTTAACCCACATATTTAGTTTATTGGTTGGTGCTAGCGCTTAATGAAAGGTCAGGAGGCTCGCGTGTTGTTCGTGTTACAAGCACGTTTATATGACGCAGTCAAACCTTTATTTTCATGTTATACGATCAGATTTTATGATAATTTTCATAATTTTACAGTTCGTTATTTTGTTTGATACTGAACTCGTCGTCGAACTTAACTACGGTACTACGACGACGATCAGGAGAGTAAGGTACACTTAGGTAACCTTTACTTCCAGCAATTTTCATTTGTTGGGTAAAAAAAATAATGTTGGTTTTAAGAGTAATAAAGCCTATTTATTGACTATTTATAAATGGGCGATCTAACACGAAAAAAATAACAAATTACACCAGGAGTACCTGAAAATAGAGCGTTCATTCGAACAAACTTTCAGCTTTATAATTTTAAGTATAGATACGTTTTCTAAATATTTTACCTTCCTTAGTGTGAAATAACACTGAAAAATGTGAATTACCCCAACTTACCTAAAAATGTATGTTCACTCATCTCCTACCACCCTGGCGCAGCAGCACAGCATTCGACTGTAAAAGCGACGGTTATGGGTGCGATTCGGACACAAGCTCAATAATCAGCTCTGGTAACAAGACAAAGCGCATCGTTTCCCTAACGCCGCAAAGTATCAAAAATTGAGTGGAAAATGAGGAACCACTATTTCAACACTACGTTACCTCTATAAATGCAGGATACAGCGAGAAGCTAATAAAAAAAGATTACCTCTTTATCATTCCCGTCAAACACTTTAAGTTCCAAAGTCCTGCTTTTCCCCAACATTCTATTAATGAAATCGGCATCTTCATTGGCGTACAGCATCACTGTGCCATCAGTCGTAAGGACTACGTACTTAGTGTTATCATTGTTACTAGCCTTCTCTCTTATCAACACTCTATCTAAAGTCTTCAACAGCTCGATACCTAAGAAAGAAAATATGTTGGTGACAATTGTGGAAATATTTGTTCATGGGAAGGGTCATAGAGTACATGCAAGCAAAATTGCAGACGGCAACTAGTATACTATAGAATAAAGCCAAAGGGTATAAAGCACGAAACACTCAAAATCAAAACTAACTGATCGTCGTAGAGCAAGGGCACAATGTGTCTTTAACGTAACAGTTGTGAGTTCTCACTCGGTGAGACGACAATGCTCGTCAATGAGTTCGTTTCGTAAATTGGTTGGAAAGTTGGAAACAGAGTATCTTAACACTAACTTCCCTCAGCTTACCCTATTTTATGCGGGATAAAGTGAAGCTAAAACAAAATAAAATAATTAGACGTAAAACTGAAACTAATTTAGATAAATTATACTAACATACATAAAAAACCCTATTATTTTTGTTGTTTTATTACTATGAATAAAAAAAAATAACTTTGAAACATTCCAGAGTTCTTAATATTGTAATTCATTGAATGAGATTAATTTGTAATTCATTGATTGTGTGAACGGTAGAGTGTTCGACTGTAGTTATGAGGCAACAGATAAATAATCCATATACCGAAACTGTACGGGTGGGCCGCGTTATATTTAAGCTCTGTACACTAAGCAGCTTCACGCTGTATCCCGCATACCAGGATAGACAGATTGATCTTAGTGTCATGTCACCCCTTCTCTACTTTCCATCAGGATTCAAGATATTGAGTGGCGAAACTCAACGCCGCAATTATTCTACAAAAGCGGGGAAGTAAAAATAATTTGAATGCAATTATTACCTCGATAGGGAGTAAAACCCTGACACTGTTCCACTGCCGTTGTCACCGTGGCCATTAAACTAAATAGTGCCAAAATAATATACACAACAGCTATAAATTTAGGCTTTTTCCAGGTATTCATATTTTCATCTCTCCGTTCTGGTAAAAAGGAAAAGCCCGGCGTTGAGTTCCACCACTCAACAAATAACGCCCTGATAATTCGCTGGAATGTGGAGGACGGAGTGTCTTAACCCTAGTTGCCCCCCGCATATAGTTAGTTTCTTACCTGTTAGGGATTTTTCCGTTGTCTCCATGTTTCCGTTTTTACTTTTATGTTTTTATTTTTATTTTATATCCCTTTCAACAAAAAAAAAATAATAATATTTGATTTATTTATTTATTTAATTTATGCTTAGATATTCACTTTTTTACTAGAAATTTATATGACACATTTTAAGTGAGACCGGTACAATGGGTTATTTTGAAATGATAAATCCTTCCTCGATAAAAGAATAGTTCACTTCAAAAAATATATAAAAAGCTTTATTGTATTAGTATAGTATTGATTTTAAGTTCTCATTTTTACGCAGATCTTGGTTAAGCTAGATACTCTCTCGATATAGGTACTCTAGATGTTCTGTATTTTTTCTAAATTTTGAAAATTGTTGGTTAAGTGGTGGAAACTAACGGCTCGCTTTGTGTACAACACCGGGGGATTGAAAATAACCTCAATATCACCGTTTATTCTAGTGGGGGTCACGCGAGCGCGGCGTTGAGTTCCGCCTTCAATATTCAATGTCTCAAAAATTGGGCAATCGTCCAATTTTGTTCGTTTTTTTTTTTATTTATTTTCATACATGTAGGTAATTTAAGGACTACGTTAAAAGCACTCTGGTGTAGCGTTGAACTTAAAGAAAATCTAAAGTTAACGCAAAAAGTCGTTACTTACACTTACAGTAACTCTATGTATCTAATATTGAAATATATTGTTAGTATCAAAGAGATTTCTTTTTCTCTTATATTTTCTTTTTTTAGTTTATAAGGTAAAGTAGGCAGTGATTCTAGTGATTCTAGCCACTTTTTTGCTCACACGCAACGTCTCGAAAAGTGAGCGGAACGAAGTATCCTAACTCTAGGTTCCCTCTGCCTATCCTGCTATATGCGGAAGCATAAACACTTTGAATCACACTTGAAATGTTTTTAAATGTATAATAAAACTGTTAAATTTAAAACTATAGTTTATTTAATAGCAATAAAGATGTCCGAGTGTCGTATAATCTTTACCACTTGTTTTGATAACGCCTAATATATATTTTAGTTTGAATGTATTTAGAGATTTATATAGAACTTGTTAGGCCATTAAGGGGATGAGCAATCGCGAAAATTGTGAAAGCAAAAGACAAAAGGTCAGGTTTAAATTTTTTTATGATCGAAGTTAGCAAAGGCCGTTGTCGCGCAGTGGAGTAGCGCCTGATTGTTATGAATGATGATTTTTAATATACCTATTCTCATTTTTCCAGCACTAGTGGACCGACACGGCGTTGAGTTTCGCCATTCAAAAGGGAATGTTTTGATATTTCGTTGAAAAGTTGGGAACGGGAATGTAGCGTTATTTTTATTTTCTTTAGCAAGACAGATCAGAATTTAAATTCTCATTTATTAATTTTCATTTAAATCAATGATGACGCGGAAAATCAATAGGAATGATTGCAAGAAATGTTATAAGGTTATATCTTTAAAATGTTTGAGGCACAAGTGTTCGACTGTAAGCGTGGCGGTTGGTGGGATCAAATTTCACTCGGGGAAAGAAATATTAAAGTTCCGCCACTTAGCACGCTTCTTCGAAAATTCAGCAGAAAGTGGAGAACGGAAGTATCTTAATGGAAAATGGAGTACCTTAACACTAGCTTCCCTGTGTGTGGGGTACAGTATGAACCTAAAAATATATTTAAAAGCAATTGTTTTTTAGATTTTACTACTAGTTTTCAGCAAAATAACGTATAAGCAATATTTTTTTATATAGCTCGATAAGAACCTCCGACTTCATTGGCTAAGGCGCTTGGACAATATGTTCAAGTGCCGCTGTATCAATTTTGATGTGAATTTCGCTTAATCTTTTTTTTCGTTTTGTAAATATGTTACTATCAAATAACTTTTTGATGATTTTAAGATAATCTCATAATATTTGTCTTTTCTCTTAATAAAAAGTATTCTAAATTATTTCTATCTATATTTTTAAATATAATTCTTTCTAAATTTATTTTGTACATTTACACTAGAAGTTGAAATTCGTAATATTAAAACTTTAACTAGTAAAACGTTATATGAGGAATTGATTTTAAAAAACAATGCCTTTCCACTTCATAAATTAAAATAAATAGATGTTTATGACTTTTTATTCTAAAGTAGTTACCGCCCGCAACTGCATATACCTACATAAGACGTGAAAAAGAAAATTCAGGCTTTTTCTTAGGAAGTCTTCCCTCTGCTTCCCTATATTCCCCTCAAGGAACCTATTTAATTAAATTTACCTATTTAACAATTTTTATCGTTCTACACCGCGTAATTTTTTATATACGTTATCTCTCCGACTCTTAGCAACGNTATATATATATATATATATATATATATATATATATATATATATAAAATAATAAATTCATAAATTCTATATAAATAAATGCACTAATTAAATAAAAGTTAAAAACGTCACAACAGACATACATACATATGATAAATATATGTATGTAAGAATGTACTGAACACTAAGAACCGACGACTGCCCTCGAGGGCGGCGCACTCGCTACTGTCTGGTAGAAATTAAAAGACTACGAAAAAACTCTACAAATGTAGCTTGGTTAGATTATGTTTTGAAGACATTTAAGAAAACTAATTAAAAAATACCTCTATGTATTGTACTATATAATAGGGTAGATAGAAGGAACCTAGGCCTTCAGTCCAATTTTAGAGACATTGCGTACTGATTGGCGGAACACAACACCGCGTTTTGTCTTGTTAACAGAACTAAAAAATAAAAATAATTCATTCTGGCGAGTTAAACTTAAACCCACAAGCGCGTGGCAGTGCCGCTGTGCCACGACAGTTCCTATAAATCTAGGGAACAAGAACCTGGGAACCGAGTGTTAAGACTCTCCGTTCTCATTATGGATCTTCCGCTCTCCACTTTCCGCTGAATTGATAATATTAATATAATAATTGTGTAATTTTCGCAAGATAATTGATTACAAAACACACTTGCGATAAAATTACCCACACCATGCCTTAGATAAATATATGTGCGGGGAAGGGTTCGCTAGGGCTGCCTAAGCCTAGGCATTATTATGTGATCCCAATTTTATAAAAACACTTTTATTAAATGGAAGTATTAGGGTATGGGAGCCCCTGCTCCCTGGCTGCTCCTCCAGGGATAAAGCGTGAAGCTAAAAAAAGTTGAATTTATCCCACTTGTAACACTTTTGTCATTATAAAACTTAGCAATTATACGTACATATCAAGTGACCATACAATGATATGGTAGCATCGAGCTGGTCCGATGATGGAGGATGGAGGACAAAATTCTTTGATGTCTAAGAGTAAAGCTATAAAGATAGTCATTAGAGTAACGGGGACATATTTTGTTTATTTCCCCTTACGACAATGACCTGAACTGAACCGAAAAGTGGTTAATAGAAAGCTGAAGTACTAACTGGTTAAATGTCAATGACTAAATATGGGCTCTTTACACTTACTTGTCTTTTGGGTTTGCTTAGTTTATAAATACCAATTTTATAACCTGATCGAAGTGATAGCCCTGGCAGGGCGTTGTTTCATTCCGTGAGACACACCCTTCTATTTCACTTTCATTCATGTATCTGTTTTGGTTCTTTGGATCAATTTCTCGAACGATGGACGAAATCTATTTTTATGTAATAAATTAATAACAAACGCGCTATCTTGTCATATTTTGCATAATATTGGCGCAGTGGAGCAGTGTCGGTCTGTAAACGCTGTGGTTGCGGATTCGATGGCGCTTTGAATGAATTATTTTAATTGCTGTTTCAGACAGCCGCGCCATTCGGACAAGACGTGAAGAAGAAGACAGCGTGAACTTTCTTTTTAGGGTTCTGTACTTCAAAAGGTAAAAATGGAACCCTTATAGAATTACTTTGTTGTCTGTCTATACGTCTCTCAAGACTATTTGCCGCGAGATCGCGTAAAAGTATCAAGCTAAAATTTAAATAAAAAATTCAGGCCTGTGGCGAGTCCGACTCGCACTTAACCGGTTTTTATGAAGATATTACGAGCTCATTTATAGCTGACTGAAAAATGTTTGCTCTTTCTTTCTCGTTTTACAAATCTTCACATAAAGGACTCTAGTTTTACAAATCTTCACAAGTTTTGCAGATCTGACTGATTTTGTTCACAAAAGGCGGCGTTGTGCTCCACTGATCAATTAATACACAACATTTAAAATGAGGTACATTCATCTACTTACATTATTTACAAGACTAGTTTTCTAGTCTTATAATAGATTTGCATTTTAAAAAATCTCCAGCGAATCTAATGATGCAGGCTGAGTGCGTATCAATTTGGGCCGCAATTGAAACGTCAAATATTTTATCAGTTAAATTAAGACGTAGGAGAGCTGAAAATATACCGTATACTCTCTGATAGATCGACGGCCACTGTCTGTTATCTAGACGTTTGTGTTAGTATTAAGTAGTTTTATTACAGGAATAAGATAATTTGAAATTAAGGCCAGTCGTGGTGCTGGGGCACAAGCGTGGGGCTGTAAGCGATAAGTTGTTGGTTCGGTTACCACTCAAGGATATAAAATATTTAATATTTTCATTTCTTCGCTCTGATAACAATCAACTCAACACATAATGACTCCAAAATTCGACGGAAAATGGAGGACGCAATTGTCTTAACAGGAACGGAGTGTCCTAACACTAGATTCACATATTCCTCCTGTCTACCCTGTTATGTGCGGGATACAGGTGAAGTTAAAAAAATAAGATACTAAATTGTAATGTTTATAAAATAAGTAATCTGTATACAGCAGAAATAGAGATGAGAGGTGTAGCGAAATCTCTGTAGGTATAGTTTGCCAAAAGTTTTCAGCCTATCATCATCATATATAGAAGTATCATCATATTATCATAGTTGAATTATTTCAAATTAGGTAGAGTCGAAAGAGAGTAAAGATAAGCGTTAATACGTATTTCTAAATGGGCCCTTCAAGTCATTCACTAGGTCCTAAATCCTAGGCACTTCGCTGAGATCCTCACTCAGCAACCATCGTTATTTGAAAGGGTGGGTTAAAAATATTATAAAAAAAGACGTTTGATGAAATTTTATTGTCAATGACTGTATATCTGATTTATGTGCAATTGTATCATACAATATATTACTTTAACTTCACGTTGTATCCCGCATGTAGTAGAGCAGGCAGGGAGCACCTAGTGTTAAGATTTAATTCAATTAGTTCGTTTGTTGTTCCGTGTTGAGTGATGAAACGATAAAACTCATCGCAATTTATTTTTTGGTATAAAAATAAAGCGATGAAATAAAAATGATTCATTTCTCCGAAAAGGAATCGAAGCCACACTCATTGCGTTTACAACACACGTACAGACGCTGTTCTGCTACACTACGACGGCAAATATAAGATTATAATATATATAATATAAAATATTTAATTTAATATAAAAGCATTTATAATATAAAAGCATCTAAGAGAATAAAAACACAACACAGTAAGTAAAATTTATTTTATCGTTACACAAACAAAGTAATCTAATTAGTCTGAAATGAAATCACGAAGCTACCCAATTGCTAATTTTTTAAACATTCTGTGATGCAAACTTAAACAATTATAATTTAAGACTTGTCACTGTCACTTTTATCCTGGATGGGTATTTTTCTTTCCGGTATAGGCTCAGATCGGAAAGCGATCAACTTAAGCTTCCCCTTATCCAAATGACATTCAACCCTCTCAGGAGGAAAGCCTTCGGGTAGCAAGAATCTCCTTTCAAAATGACTTCTGGTCCAGCCATCTTCTCTCTTAATCTCCTTTTTTCCCTCCACCATGATTTCATTCCCAACTGTTTTGACTTCGATTTGTTCTGGAGTAAAATTCTGGACATCCAAATGTACTTCTACCTTTTTTCCATCGATTTTGACTTCTGAATCAGAATACACACCGTCTATTACATTCTCTTTTTCCAATGGTGCTGTCACCTGTCGCATAAACTTTACGGGGTCCTTAAAAAATGGATCCTTAGCGAAAACGGCGAATGGATCTTCTAAAATCCTCAAAACCGGATCCCGGTGGGCAATATTTCGTAAATGTCGCAACCAATATGGTACTAGTGACATTTCGGCTCGACTTTATCGTTTCGTCTCTTTGGTAATACGTTCAATTGTTTGTTTACGTTTGACTGGCAGGTCGGCAAATTTCTGCTCTTATATACTGTCGATTCAGCGCTGTCTGTTGCCGAGAAGTTTATGGATATGTCGCGAAGGTTCTAGTAATTTATAGAATTGACTAGACCTAGCGCCATCTAGTAAGAAATAGATGAGTTAATAAAATAAATTATTACCGTTTTATTTTTTTAATTTGAGTCTGATTATATTAAATATTATTACATAACATATACAAACATTTTATATTTTTTTTAGTAATGTAAAACGAATTATTAAGATTTAAATATAATACAAATATTTAATAGCGTTATTGTTACAAAAGATTGTAGTAGCGACATCTTGTATTGAAAAGAGGAACTAAATTTTATTAATAAAATTGTAAATACTGAAATATTTAAAATTGATATATTAAATTTATATTATTTTTATTATTAATCATAATAATATGTAAGTAAGTTAGGTTATAGATTTTTTTGTTTTATTTTAAATGAAAGTTGCACAACGTTAATATTTTTTGCACCTAGGTACGTCTGTCTACAATAGCATCAAAAAGATGATGAAATATTTACAAAAGTTTCTTCCGCAATAAGAAAATTGTAATATAATATTTAGGTATGTAATGTAACTTCTATTAACATTTGTGAATTTAAAAATTGGTTCGTACTTTCAAAATAACATTCCTTTTCTTGTAATTTTCAGTTTTTTTTTTTCATTATGAGAGCATTGAGCAGAGAGATGTGTGGTGGTGATGTATTGTGGTACTTCACTTAAAGGACCACCTGCTTTAGAGAATCACAATCTGATCAAATTAAAAAAAAAAAAAGATATAGCAGCAAAAACCATATTATAATTTTAACACACGGCTAATGCTTAAGTTCATTGGGATCAACATTCGAGACCTATATTATAGATCCTATAATATTTTTTTTTATTATGCGAAGTTTATCAATGATGACGAGATGTGTGATTACTATGAGAGTATTGTCGACTAGAACTTGTCTGAAATATGAGTAAAGGGTGAATGATAAGTAAAGAAAACTCCTAACTAAAACAAAAAAACTGCTAATTAACTGGTGTGAAGACAAAGGCAGCAGAGTTTAATACCGCTGCGGAGAAATTCACATGTCCCACATATGTATGTATGTAGTTACATTAGTAATCACGTGTGTGTGGATCTCAGATCAGAAGTTTATTTTTACTTTATAACAATACTTTGAATCACAAGTATTGTGTTCCAGTTGACTAACTGCGCCACGATTCGTGAAAAAAATCTACAATAACTATAGACGCTGTTGAGGGGCAGCGGCACAGCTTAGTGAGGAACTGAGTGTGGGAACACTAGGTTCCCCCTTCTGTCTATCCCACTGTACGCAGGATACAGTGTGAAGCTAAAACTACTGTATTGATTACACAAAATGTATAGTTATACATACTCTCTAACAACTAAAACACGACTTTTTTCAAGATGGAGTCAAAATTCTAAGCTAAAAATAAATCTTTCTCAAAATATGTATCGAAAATAAAACCAACCTGCACCAGATGCTGTATTTACTTTTCATTTATCAACCTTTATAAATACTCCATATAATATAATATTGTACAAATAACTTTTTACGTATGAAATGTTTAAAATGCGTCATATTTTTAATGCTTGCTGAAGTTGCTCCTTTAGAATAAGCCTGAAAGAATATTGTGTATATGAATCTGCGCCTCTTTCTCGTTTTCCTTTACCTTCTTATTGTCCAAATTTCTATCCGGTTGTTATATGTATATTTTGCTGTAAGCGATTAGAAGATTTTTACAAACAGGTTTATGCCTAACGTCTTCCCTATTTATAAGCTTAGTAGGCCCATCCCTTCGTGCACTGATATCAAACTCTTTATATAAGCACTCCGAAGGATCTCCTGGCTTTTTATGTGACCTACCTCTATTTTTACCAACTTCTATAAAGGGAGGAGGTTATCAATTCGACTGTACTATTTTTTATGTTTGTTACCTCAGAACTGGGAGAACCTATTTAAATGATGACCATTTTAATCATGTCTTAAATTTGCATTATGTATGTGCGCGGCAAATGGACGAATAACTAAGTACCACGCCAACTGATTTCAATGATTTTTTTTATTGGAAAGGGTGAACTTTAAAAGTAGTTTGATGAGAAATTTCTATTTCCTTGTTCTGGTAAGAAGACAAAGCGCGACGTTGAATTCCGTCACTCAACACGTGATGACTAAAAAATTGGGCGGTGCGACGGCGTGGTTATGCACTAAGTTCCCTGTACCCACTCGGACTCGGCGGGATATTAAAAAATATGAACTACCGTGCTTATATATATATATATATATATATATATATATATATATATATATATATGTTAATCTTAATAATTGATATAATAAATTTACATAAAAAATAAGAACGCGAAACGCGTCAGACATACGTTCATAGTGTTCTTTCGTCTGGTGGGGATTTCCTGTATATATACTGAAACTAAAGCATTTTCGTTACATTTGGTTACATATTAAAGAAAACAGATTTGAGAATTCATTTGTCGCTTTAGTATAAAAAATAATGTATACGGCAATTTTTCTTGTGGCGGTTGTGCTTTGTATGGTTCAGTGTCAACCTTTAAATATACCAATAGGTGAGTCTTTTATGTTTTCCAATATCTTGTGTCTTTAATTTAGAGATGCATTATTCTTTTGGTCATTACTTCTATTTTCTATTCATTCTAGAGCAGTGATGATGGTAAAAAACATTTTTTCATTTACAATGGTATTCAAAAAGAAAGCGTAAACGATGACGTAATTTTATAATTAAGTATTTTGTTAATTTGAAAGCTTCACCTGTACCTATCCCGCACAGCATGGTAAACAGAGGAATCCTAGTGCTAAAACACTACGTTCACCATTTTGTACAGATTTCTGGGGGCATTGTGTGATAAGTTGCGAAACTCAACGCCGCGCTTTGCCTTGACAATAGAGTGAATAAATGAAAATATTGAATATTTCATTTTTTCGAGTGGGAATCGAACTCACAACTTGTCGCATTTACAGTCACGCTTGTGCTCCTGCATCACGACTAGCCTTAATAATAAATATACATTATATATAATTACAATATAACGTGTATAATTCACATCTCTTTCAGAATCTCTTGAAGATAATTCGTTTCACGAGTTGTCAAAGCGGTTCATCAATCCGTGGTTGATGAATGGAGGCTTCTCAAATGATGACTTGAGCAAAATTAGATCAAAGAGGAGGTAACTTTTGTTTAAATTTTGTAATAAGTGTTTTGTATAATTCTAATGTAATATACTTATATATACATTAATTTCATAAACAATATTTTAAAAAGAATATCTATATCTAATTCTAAAATAAATTGTAAGGTCGTACCAAATCATGATTTTTAATCAAAATCAAAAAATTTTACTAATAAATCTATTTTCATTAATTTTAAAAAATTATAGGCATATTAATGTTCGTTGCCTTATTTTTAGCTATGAAGAAGAATGTGAAAAGCTCCGCCTGTGTCGACTGCACGCGAGGTCGAACCGAAACTTCTTTGCAGCTTTTGAACTTTATTTCGTGAAGTAAGTTTTCAATACGCATTCCTTGAAATTATCTTATTATTTTTTAAACTTCGGGGTAGCCAGAGGAATACTGGGAACCTAGTGTTAGGACACTCTCTTCCCATAGAGACGCCGTTCGCCACTTCCCGCCGAATTCTGGAGGTATTGCGATTTGTAAGTGAAGTGGCTCTCTCGATCACTCGGCACTCGAAAGTCGCCACTCAACACGTACACACAAATATATATTAAGGGGAAAATGGAGAACGAGTCTCTTAACACTACGTTCCTTCCGCTCGCCCTTCTATATGCGGGATACACCGTGAAGATAAACATATTTTTTAAAGTTTAGGTCTTGTCTCTATATATAATAAAAGGATAGAAAAGTCCATTCCGTACATGAAAGGTATAAAAAATATAAAAGTTAGGTCGATTAATATATCGATTCTAGAAGCAGAAAAAGCTCAGCAGAATTCTTGTCTGTCTCTTTGTTTGTTTTTCGCCAATCACGCAAAATACTGGACAGAAATGGATGAATTTTAGTATGGTGGTAGCTTAAGTTTTGGAAATATATATTTTTTGGGTTCAACCCGGTTTTCATTAATTTCCTTAAAAAAATTAAAAACCAAAAAATACAAATTACTTAAAATACTGATAACTATTACTGGATGGAACTAAAAGAAATTTTAGTAGGAAAAATATAAATTTGACATACTTAAATTATATAAATTTAATTAAAATTATTAATTAATAAATTTTCATTTATCTTTCTGTTTTATTTAACCTTTTTAGCCTACAATAAATATTATTTTAAACGTCAACATTGGTGACATTACAAAATAATAAAGTCGTTACAATAAAATGTATTTGGAAAGTAAATTCTGATTGTGAGTACATATTTTATAAAAGTTGATACTGTATTTAGACGATGTGGTGACGTTTTAGTCGTTGGTATGTACGTTACATTCATTTATAGCTGGTGTTAACTTTCTCAAAAGTGTATTTAAAAAATACATGAAATAATCATATCATGATAAAAAAAGTGCCAAATATATTATTATTATATTATTAATATATTATTATTAATATATAAATTATAATTAATGATATACTCAAATGAAATTAGTTGTATGCAAATTTGTTAATACAGTTGAAGTACAAAAAATATACATATTTAATTTTGTCAACAGCCGAGAAAACGCGCGCCTCTGGGACCATCACGCGCACTCGTTGGCGGAGTGCAACCGCCGGTACAGCTGCTACAGATAACTAATACAGGCGTCAATGTACAAATGCACACTATGAATGTTTATTGTAAATTTCAATGTAAATATTAGTATAATATATAGTATTACATAATACATAATAAAGTATTTTTTAAATATTTTTTTTAAATAATTTTACTTATGTTATTTAAAATGAAAAAAGTAATTTTCGCCGATTTTTATCCAAGACAAATAATAAAAAATAAAGATCAAAATTTAGTTTGTCGTGTTGTTCGGTTGCTTATAACTTATAAGGCTTTATACACGTTGAAGTGTAGAATATATTTAAAATAGTGCTTGATTTCTCCAAACAGTGAAAGTATTATATAAAGAACATATAAAGTGACCTACAATAAAATAAATCTGATACTATACTTTATAAAGCTTGTAGTAACGTCAAAATGACTCATATTAAAATATACTTAATTAAATAAATTCCATCGATTTTAGTAGCATTTGAACTTCCTACTCTCACTAGCGTAAACTATAACTAAAAGTCTACATACATAATCAAAACGCAATAATAATCCACACTCCATTTATTTCACTTAAATCTTATCAATACTTCAATTCACCTATAAACAAAAACAATCGAATCGATATAATATACAACTATTAATAAAAATAAATTGATAATAATCCATTTTAAAATAAACAATTTGTTTATTTAAACATTAAATTAATTTATAGATAAAATATTGACATATAATAAATACAGGAATGCTTTTTTAATTTTGTAATAGCATTATTGTAAATGAATAATTAGTAATTGCTTTTTGTGTTGTTGTCTTTTGATATTTTCAAGTTTATTCCCGCTTTTATTTAGATAAGGGAAACGGGAAAAGTTTATTTTTCTCGCATTTTAATTAGGTACATATTAAGTGCCTAATGAAGCAAGATTTGATTTCAGCAATAAAATCTGCAACATTTAAACATTTATATATAATATTAATATTATAAAACACTAAAACTCACATTAAAATATTAATTATAAGGTGCAAAATAAATATGAAATAAAATATTGCTCTTATTAAAAATTTGAGTCCATTTGTAGCACAGAGGCACGGACTTGTTACTGTAAGCCCGCTAGATTGTGGATTCAATTCCCATTCGAGAATTGAAACGGAAGCGTTCTAATGGGGACGGAATGAACACTAGGTTCCTAAGTTCCCTCTGCTTAAAGAAAAAAAAAACACAAGTAACATAAATGATCTAAAGTTAGAATCAATTAATTATATCTATTTCTATCTTAGAAACATGACCTGAATGTAAGAAACATTTCAATATTTAAACACCTTTGCACTAACAATAATTAAATGTAATAATTTATAAAAAAGTTTGTTTCCTATATAAGTTATTATATTGCTATAAAACATTTGTAGGACACTGTTTTAAAAAATATAACGTTTATGCAATTTTTTACCAACACCATTTTTTTTTAAAAGGCGTGCAATACATTTGTGGATTTTGTTCTATCAAAAGGGGCTCTATTCTTTTCTGTAGCATGGTATTTATCTTCTCCGCCGCATCTCAAATATAAACACTACACAAAAATACATAGTGTCTACGTTCTTCGTCTAAAATCTCGTGTAAGTTGTGGTGCGAAAGCTCGCAGGCGCTCTCGCTGCCAGTAGAGCGCGGCCAGTGCGGCCGCTAGCGGCAGCGCCAAGAACGAGCTTTGACGGAGCTCCTGTTCCGCGGATTTTACCTAAATGTTGGAAATTAATTGATTAGTCAGACCATTATAAACTAAATGTTGGAAATTAATTGATTTGGAAATTAATTGATTAGTCAGACCATTATAAACGGCGTCAAAAGGCCTTGATGACTAGGCGAATGCAATAGCTGTGGGTTCTATACTTATTTTAGGGGAATGATATTATTTGAATTTTGATAGATACAGCCATATAAATACACTCACCCAGAAGTTTTCGTAACTTCACACATTCCTCACCTAGGACATGGTAGATAAAGAAAACTTAGAATCAAAACACTCCCTACTTTGTTTTCCCTACAAGTACGAACTGTTTCGAGCAAATATCAAAATGTGAACCCAATAATACGTTATGCTTTGCCAGAACGGGAAAAACGAAAAGATTTTTTTGGTAATAATTATTTCCCCTCTAATATATAATAATATAATATAAAAAAAACCACTAACCTTAGCAACAAAATCGACATCAAAACTCCTAAATGTTCCATCAGATGCAAAATAAAAGACATGTTCCTCATAAGCGTGGGTCACTCTGGACAGAGTGCACTCGAGCTGCAACACGTAGGTCTTGTTGTCGGCGGGCAGGCGCGGCAGCGCGTACAGCAGGCCCGGGTTGTTGGCCTGCGAGTAGCCGCTGGGGTCCAGCTTCGTGTTGTATATGGGACTGTGCGGGCTCGATTCCAGGCTGAGGGTGAGGCGGAGGGAGCGGTAGTGCTCGATGTTCGGAGAACGGACTAAAACGTTAGTGTCTGTCACTTGGTTTGGTTGTATTACTATTAGGCGTACATTTTCCACGTCTTGTTCCTTCATCTGAAAATGTAAAAGTTTTTGTTCGTAATTCAGTTTTTTTACTCGGGTGAAATACAGCATAAAACATGTATTTTAATATTTAAAAAAATTGTGTGGTAAAATATTTAAAAAAAAACAATTGTTCTGAAAAAAATGACATCTTACTTCAATTAAGGGCGGCGCCTTGGCCAGCTCGATGCCCGCCAACTCCGGCTCAGAAGACTCTTTTAATTCTATTTGATACACGCAGTTCGGCAGAAGACCGCGAATCCTGAAACAATCATCAAACCATGACGCCCTCCGAGGATTGCGTACAAAAATGGAGGTTTCGAGCTTTTCTAAAATGTAGGCTTAGCTTAGCCAGAACCCTTTCACCTTATACTTCACTTCATCTAGCGGTTTTAATATCAAATTTTGCCCCCCTTCAAAGGCTATTATTTTTAAGTATTTAACTACAAATGTTTTACAAATTTCAACTCGATATCTCTAAGCATTCCTGAAAGAAAAGCTCTTGACAAACAGACAGACAACAAAGTGATGTCATAAGAGTATATTATATTTCCATGTTACAAGTACCAGGCCAGCATGAGGCGCGCGGACGTACCTGAAGTGTCCGGCGGCGTCGGCGGCGGCGTCCTGCTGTGCGCAGGAGGGCGAGGGCGGGCGGGGGCGCGCCCGCAGCGCCACGCGCGCCGCGCCTGCGCCGCCCAGCGAGATGGCGCGCCCGCGCACCGACCACGCCACGCGGACGCCTCTGGGAATTACATTTAGTTTTATTCATGTATACAGTTCTTTGACGGATGTGACGTCATCGATCACAGAGTGAATCAGGTGAGTTGTGAAGAGGGGGCGGCTCCACTATATAAGCAATGCGTATCGCCAGTTAAGGAGGGGCGAGCTACTCTCGCCCCTCCCAGCCCGGTGACGTTGTCAAGACTAGTCCAGGTCAACAGCATTAAGCCAATTCGAAAAAAAACCAACGAAGGAACGAAGGAACTAGTTCAGCCAGCCATCCTTTTTACATCTCTTAATCGTGATAATGATCACGCCTGCATCATAACTTTAATTAGCTATTTGTTATATTAATAAAAGCCACATTAATAAATTTATTATGTGATAATTATGTTTTTTCATATAATAGAAATGAAGAATCATTCTCAGAACCATTCTCAGAATAATCAGAAGTCTGAATCACTGAGATGAAACCCAGAAAGTCTATCCTCTCACGCAGGGAATTTGGGGACTCTTGGAACTGGCTGACTAAGGTTGAGCAAAGCCGTGATGCCGATATTGCCAAAATAATTTAAGAAATTGAAAGTGGCGAAATTATGATTCAATATCATGTTCATGATTTTGGAACGGAAATATGACGATAACAACTATTTGCTACTAGCATTTGACACAATTCACATACTTATTTAGAAAACGTTTTGAACATATGGCTTACTGGTATGAGTGCCTTGTCGGTTTTCAGGAGACGCGGCTTCAAGTTCCGCTACGTTCAAAATTTTATACGTTTTCTAAATAAGTATTTTTCTTTCCTAAGTGTTAAATAACACTTTAAAATGTTAAAACAATTCACATAGATGTGACGGGACGTCTTATAAATAAACATAACGAACCTGAATATACAGGGTGGAAGTGTCTGTACCACTTTAAATGAAACCACAGTTTTACATAAACCTATCACAGGGAAACCTAAGATATTGGTGGTTAAGTTCAAAGTTGATTAACCTTTACTAGTATTTTTGTGGTAGTATGTGTTTACGTCATTGGTATAGTAACAGTACGTACCTTACGCATATAAGTTAAAAATAAATAAATAAAATAAAATATGCACAGCTATACATATAAATAACATAGTTAATTATGAACAATACAATCTATATATTTTTAATACCAAAATTAATCGAGACGAGTTCATGTATTGTCGTCCTGAGTGTCGCAACCGTCGTTTCGTCTATATAGTGGGTGCAGAACTCGGAAGGCAGCGGTCGAGTTGAACTCTTAAGTACTACGGTACTAATATATATGATGCACATAAAGACTCGTACCAAATATATTATAAATATAACAAATAATAATATTTCGAAGCCTATAATGGCACGATCATTTAGGATCGAATTTCTTATAAAGGCAATATATGTGTAGGAGAGACACATATTGTGGTTCAGTGATCTTAGACTATTATTATTATTGGTTTTCCTCGGACGGGCTTCGAGTTATGACAATGTTATATCATCGAGTTTCAGTTACTTGAATAAACTTCTGATGGCAAATATTTTATTAAAGCGATACCTTTTAATGGCATAAATAAAACTCTTAACACTGTTACCTCTGAATCTCTAAAAGATTTTGGGTTTTTCACGATCACAACTATAAACGTATTCTAATTACTAGACACATCACGAGTCAAGGTATTATTTATTAAATAATATTTTTAAACGTATTTGGGATATCAGTTACAGTATCTATGCGTAACTGCGTCACACAAAATACAAGTATGGTAAACAGTGAAATGAAAAAAAATCCTACGTCGAAACTGTTGAGGTATCTTGATTAATTTCTTTAAGTATGAGTTTAAAGTATTTTACCCTATATGCTGTTTCCGTAAAAGGAGCGCTGACACTTCCACCCTGTATGGTCGTGATAATCGATGCATATATTATACAACATTTGTGACTTTACCATGTGCCATTCATAAAACGGCAAAAACGGTGTTTCTTGTACTAGAACACGTGGTTTCGTTATTCGGATCACCAAGATAAATAATAAGCAATCAAGATACAGCTTTCTAAGCCGAATTTGAAGAATTCTGTAAAAATCATGACGTTCATAAGCATTACATACATAGCTTCCGACATAAGTCGTACAAATGGATAAGTTGAAGGCATGACAGCAGTAATCAGAAATAGATTAACGGTTATCTGGAATTACGAAACTAAGGATCGGAAAAGGGAACTCTAACCGGAATACAGTGTGCAATACCTGCAGAGTTACTGACGTTAATAGACGAAGAAGGGCCAGTTAATAGACGCCAACTTGATGATTATATTTAGAAGAAAATTGATACTAGAATAACTGAAGATAAATTAAGGTTCGATACAGAAATGCTAAAGTAAAAAGATTTGAAAAAGGCGACATAGTTTTATTCAAAACAAATCCTCGCAACCAAATTGGATTAGACCTAAATACTCTGATGCATATTACCCAACGATCGCTATCTATATATATAAAAGGAAATGTACCTGACTGACTGAGGTAAGACATACATATGCACAGCCGTAACCACTGTGCGTAGAAACGTGAAATTTAAAGAGATGTTTATTTTCATAATCTGGACATCCACTAAGAAGAGATTTTGAAAAATTTTAACCCTAAAGAGATGAAATAGGGGTTGAATGTTTGTATGGATTTTTTTAAACCGGCATCGATTTTTGTAAAATTTGAAATTCAGACTCTTAAAAATATTTCATTGAACACGTGTTTCATGGTTTTTTAGAATTCAGCTCCTAAGGGTTCAAATAAGGGGTTGAAAGTTTATATGGAAGAATCTTTAAATCGCCACCGATTTTTATAAAAAAATAAATTCAGACTGTTAAAAATATTTTATTGAACACGTGTTTTGTGGTTTTACTAGAATTCAACCCCAAGGGTGCAAATAAGCGGGCAAAGCTGCGCGCGCCCACTAGTTAAGTATTAAAAGTTTCAGGATATTTTGTTTGATTACAGGGGCCTCCAAAGTTTAAAGTCTAAACTTTAATACTGAATGTAGATAAATCTTGTTGAACAAGTTTTTAATATATGTTAATTTATTTATGATAAAGGTCGGGGGCAACCTTTTTGTAGAATGGCACGGCCATTGTATATTATATTATATTGCCAGTAATTTCTTCCCAGTAATGTTATCGCTAGGACACTTTTGGTTCGACCAGCCATCCTATTCACATCATAATTTAAATAAATTGTTTGTTATATTGATAAACGCTATATTAATAAATCTAGTTTGTGATTATTTGTGTTTTTCCATATAATCGAGAACCATTCTCAGAATAATTAGACACGTAACTCGCCTTATCCTCCAACCAAGAGCTATCGGCTCTTATATATTATTATTTTTCCTTTTATTGTGAAAAGGCGATGAAGTGACAAACAATTATAAATACTAATGGAAAGTAATTGCTGAGACTCATAAACATTGTAATAGAAAGGCATAAAAACCTTCAAGTCATATCATTATTTTGTAGGCATTTTACGTATTTTTAAAACGTTGTATAGTAGAATCTAATCTAAATCATGACACAACTACACGAGGGATTTTCTTTTACCTAATTAGGAATGAATCCCACAAACAATATCTCAAATACTCACCTAAACACCTCACTGTACTCCCTGCCCTCATCCACAGCGACTATGGCATGGGGGGGGTGGAACCGGAACTCCTTCATGTTGGGTTTGACGTAGTACTGCGCCGGAGACAGCGCGCTAAACCGCAACCGGCCATCTTGTGCTGTTGCTGCGTTACGACGAAAAGCTCCACCGCTCACTGACACTAACGCACCCTGGAGTTTTAAAAAAAGTCGTTTTAGAATAGTTTAGAATTAATGAGGGAGTCAGTGCTATTGTTATCATAAGGGGTCTCCATCCATAAATTACACACACACACATAACGCATAAATGTCATGATTTTTTCACCAACTACATTTTTACAAAATTAGATCACAAACTTTTTATTAAAAAAACTAAGATTTAAATTTTCAATGCAAAATCAAGAAGTCAAAGTAACCATAAACAAAACTACTATGGGTTCGATTTCCACTTGGAGAAATGAATTATTGTCACTTGTTCCATCAGGTAACAAGAAAACACAATGTTGTATTCCGCTACTTAACGCGCAATGTATCGAATATATAATGGGGACTAGTGTCTTCTTCTGTGTACAATTGATATGCGGGATACAAAGTGAATTGAAAAAAAAAGTTTTAAATTTCCTCTTACTTCCAAAGGCTGTTCATTGGCGTCATCGACCAAGGACACGACGATCTCAGCCAACTTATGGGCGGCTATTTCACCATTGGGCTGTCGTGGGCCAAACACATAGGAATCCTTCTGGGCTGTTATACTGTAGGTTATTGAGGCATCAAGTGGACCGAAACTGTAGAGACCATCTCGGAGCGTGGATTGAGTAAGTTTTGTATCACCTGAGAAGTCAAAGATTATATGTTATATTATTGATTACTACCTATTAAGGGTAGCTAATTTACCCTAAAACAAACTTACCAATCGAAACTGAACTTCCAGCTTTCAGCCGAAACCGAGTTTCTGTCATCGGTATAATTTCTATTTTATATTTAAATCTAATAATTTTTAACGCACTTTAGTAAAATTAAATATTGAACTACATACAGACCTAGTCCTATAACATGAATAATCCCCGACACACTCCAAACTGGGCGTTCAAAATACAAAAAAAAATCCTAGGTAGATACATATTTTCTCACAAATGAAAAAAAATTATACATATCCCATGTATAACAAAAAATATATATTACAGAGTAGAAGTCTCGTCTGCGCTCTTTTACGGGAACAGCATAAAGGGTAAAATATTTCCTTTATTTTCCTAAAAAAAGATTCAAGATCAAGATTCGTCAACAGTTTAGACGTAGGATTTGTCACGATTTTTATCAATACTATATTACGTGTGACGCAGTTATGATTATATACGAGTACCAATAACGTAACCACCTACAACTACAAGAATACTACTAAAAGTTGCCGATCTGCCAATTTTCATTCTCAAAAAACTTACCAGAACGAGAAAGGGATATCTCTCTATTTTACGCAGTTACTACTTTCTTTAATAAACCCAAACAGCATTCAATTTCACCGGCAATACCTACGACTCGATTTCGTGAATGAGACGTGTGCGATGTTGTCGCTTTTTGTCTGCCTGTGTGCGTCATGATTTACAAATGACGTTTTAATTGTAGTAGCCTTTTATTGCGTAGTGAAGACTATGGGTTCATTTAAAGTGGTGAAGACAAAATCTGTATATGTAAAAGAACTGCCTACCTCCTTCCACAGTGACCAGTACACCATCAACCGGAGGCACTATCTTCCCTTTCAGTATTAGAGCCCGCGACCCCCTCAGTATTAGCACTCGCTCACAGCGCCCGCCGCCCACTACACGCTGCGGTCCACGAGGAGAGAAGAGAAGGGCAGACGATTGGGCGGAGAGAGTCACCACTTCATCCTGGAATATGGACAATTCGGCCACAATATAGTGCAACGTCGATTATCCGAACGTCGATGAACCCAACGACCGATTACCCGAAAGAAACACTCAGATTGTTTTCATTTACCTATTTTATTTTTATTTTAGACAAAACGCGAAGTTAAATTATGCCAAATAGCACGCAATGCCTTGATAATTAGGTGGAAATGAGAAATGAAGTATCTTAACAATTTTTTTTTATTAGCTTCACGCTGTATCCCGCACACAGCAGGGTAGGCAGAGGGAACCTAGTGTTAAGACACTCCGTTCCCCACTTTCTGCCGAATTCTGGAGGCATTGCGTGTTGAGTGGCAGAACTCAACGCCGCGCTTAACCTCGACACCAGAACGAAGAAATGGAAATATAAATTTAAGAAAATATTTCATCTCCTCGAGTGGAGATCGAACCCACAACCAGTCGGTTTTGCAATCACACCTCGTGCCGCTGCGCCACGACCGGCCTCTTAACAGTTACTTGTTTCAAATAGGAACCAACCCTAATATAGCTTTTTTTTATGGAAAAAGACAAGGCAAACGAGCGTAGGGATCACTTGATGGTAAGTGATCGCCCCCGACTACGACCCCGTGTAACACAAGAGGAGCTACAGGTGCGTTGTCGGCCTTTAAAGTGAAGATAGACGCGTTTTTTGAAGGTACTTTTTGGAAACACTGCCGCAGATAGGCCATTCCACAGTTGCGTGGCGCGTGGAAGGAAGTTCCAACGAAATCGCACAGTAGTGGAGTGCCATGTATTCAGATGATGTGGATGGTACTTGTTTATGACGTATTGTGCAGTTAGAAAAGTCGGCGGCAGGTAACAGGTCAAACAGACCTCCAAAACACTCCCCATGATAAATGCGATAGAAAACGCACAACGAGGAGACATCCCTACCATCCAAATATTTGACAGATCACTGGGTCCCCAACGATTCGAACGCCTCTCCATTGTATGCGATCAAATGGATCAAGCTGAAACTGGGATGCACCAGCTCAGCGATGTGAACAGTACTCCATATCAGGCCGAACCTGGGCACCATTCAGCGCAAATTGGTATTTTGGCGTGAAGTTCTGTCTCGCTCTGCTGATGGCTCCCAGTTTCTTTGAGGTCAACTCGGCCTTGCTTTCCAGATGATCGCGATACTGGCAGTCACTCAGAATCCTAAGCCCAATATGCTGATACTGGGCGCGGCTATGAAGGGAGTGTTTTGGTAGACAAAGAAGACGCAGAGAAGAAATGGAGATTTTTTGTGTTTAACGCGCAAACTTGTGTCTTCTTATGATTGAATTGAACCAAGTTCCTTTCACCCCATGAGGAAACATTCCCGAGGGCTGGCACCGCCGAATGGTAGACGGCGTTGTCCCTAGGCAAGGCAAGAGAGCGCCCAGGAGATCTGTTTTCTCTTCCGCCGTATGGACCAAGCTGTTAGTTCCTGTGCGTAATGGCGGGAGCGAAGGCTGGTTAAAGTTGCCAAGTGTCGTCTTTCAGAGCGTCCAAAACTGATGAGTTCCGGACGGGGCTCTCAAGCTTTTCGCCGTTTCTGGAGATATGCTCAGATCTTGCTCTGGCAATTTGCCATTTGAACCTAGAAGCTCGGTTATACTTCCTCTTTGAGGCTTTTATCTTCAGATCCTTAGTACCAAAAAGTTCGGACCAGATGTGATATGACTCGTGTTTGCTAAAGGCAGCAAGCTTGCAAGACGTATCAAAAGGCTGTAACTTGCCATCAATTGGCACTACAGTGCTAGGAATATGAAGTTCCATGCCCTGTAACCACATCAGAAATAGCAGCGGCACAGATACTAGGGTCATCGGACGAGAAGTAAACCGGCCCCCAGGGATAAGATGGGTGAAACATTTCACACATCCCATCCCTATCTGCTGACTTGTTGCAGGTGTTCTGCAACTGCCGCGCTTAATCGACACGACACTCCATACCAGGCAGTAGCTGGAAAACCCAAAAGGAGCATCATACTATTCCGGATGTGAAGTCGGCAGAAGGTCCAATAAAGAGGCATTGTGGTTATCCACGTCATGCAGTCGCACAAATGACTCAACCAATAGAGACAATTCGTTCGCCATAGCAAGGTCGAATGAAGCGCTCTCCGCGTGGTCGGTAGAGTGTGACCCAAGCTAACTGGCATTGTGCGCATTAAAATCGTCAAGTATCACCTCAGCGGACGGAATTTGTGAGAGAATATTGTCGATAGCCGAGTGCATGTGCTCCATGAGTCGAACCGTTTTTACATTACCACTGAGGACCTTTACAAGCATATGAAGACTCGGACACGATCGTTGGATTCAACACGGAGCCAGATAGTTGACCGGTCCCGGCCTTCAAAATTTGCAAGATGACGGAAACTTAAGTCCTTCCTTACGAACACAGCGACCCCGGCATGAGGCATAAAATTGTGTTCTATTTTGCAGCCGGAGTGTTGAAGATAGGCGTCGCTCGGTCGGGCCGTGCCGCCTCCAGGTGGTGCTGGACGCTACTCATGGAATGTAGACCCCTGATGGTACAAAAGTCCACGTTAAGCGTGGTGGAGGTTGCCTGGAGCGTTCGCCTCGTTTGCCTTGTCTATAGCGTAGTACCCAAAGGCAAAAATATCATTTCAGCAGCTTCACAGGAAAAATCGTATAACAGAAAAAACATTCTTAGAAAAGAATAATTTCATATCAAATTAACATTACTTACTTCACCCAAAAACAATGTATGCTCATAAACATATTCATTATCTTGTTTCTTCGCTTTTAGAGCTACATTTTCTTCGCGGCCATCTTTAATAATCTGTAGTACCACATCGGAGACGGGGTCGGGGGAAAATATTCTTATGTAGGCTGAATGAGCTGTGGCGACGAAATCTACACTCTGGAGAATGAAAAAGAAGAATTATGTTTGAAAAAACGGAATATTTATTAACATAACTGACAGCGTCGACATAATTAGTGTTATTTCACACTAATTATACACACATAATACTATTTTAGGAAACCTATAAAAACCATATCGTATAAAAACCTACTCTTACTTAATTAGAAAACGTATAAAAATTTGAACATAGCGGGACTCAAACCCGCGCCTCCTGGAAACCGATCAGGTCCTGGTCCTGGTCGGTTACCAGAAGGCGCGGGTTCGAGTCCCACAACGTTCAAGTTTTTATACGTTTTTTAAATAAGTATTTTTCATTCCTAAGTGTGGAATAACACTTTAAAAATGTTAAAAACCTACTCTTTCCAAGAAAAGCGAGTGCAAATACAACGAGATCTGGTAAGGCTTACTTCGACAGTTGCCGTAAGAGGCAGCTAATATCGAAAACGCACGCCTCACATGTTGCGGAATATAATATTGTAAGCAAGTTATTAGTGATGCAATATGTGTAGCGTGATCTGTCAATTCTTCAATAGCAATCTCCTCAGCTCTGTACCCACGACATTCTAATTGTGATAACGTTATATATAGTTCTGTGTAAATGGCCTCACTTAAATATATATATATATATATATATATATATATATATATATATATATATATATATAAAAATCAGCTTCACGCTATATCCCGCACACAGCAGGGTAGGGTAGTGAGGCCATTCATGGCACAGGGCACAAATGGAGAAAGTGAAACATTATTTTCATTTCCCCGCTCTTGTAACGAGGCAAAGCACGGTGTTGCGTTCCGCCAGTCAACAGGCAATACCTCCAGAATTCGGCGGAAAATATAGAACGGGAATGTCCCAATGGAGACAGAATGTTTTAGCATTAGGTTTCCAAATCTCCTCTGTCTACCCTGCTATACGCGAGGTACTACGTGGAAGCCATAAGAAAAAAAAGTCGTGTATATAATATTTTTAAGCACATTAAGACTGATACCAGCTAGAACATTAGACCCGTGAACCCCCCTTCGATGAATACTCACCGGCACTCCATCCCCATCCCCCATATTGAGTATGACCTCGGGCGGCTGCACTCTGTGACAGCCTCTCGGCACCAGCCTGTAGGCGGCCGCCACTGGCACACAGTGGCGACTACGACCCGCTGGTACGGCTACTGATACCAGCGACGAGATTGAACCCGCACCCTCCCCTTCGATAGGTGAGTATTCCACCTGGTGATTATTTTTTTTTATGTTTATGTATGCTTTAAGTTTATCTTAAATGTATGATCATAAATTTCTTGTTTGAAGGTTGATTATTTATTATTGTCAATATGACAAAAAAATCACAATTATCTCTATTGTTAGCAAAATAAGTAATTACTATAATTAATTACAAACACATTGTAATCAATGCAAGCCATAATAAATAATCTACTAAATCTAATATATGAGGGGTGATCCAAAAGTAATTGTTATTGATTATTTTTAATGAACACAAAAATAAAAAATAAAATGTCCTCTATTCGCTCCTCTGATCCATAACGTCAGGAAAAAAATATTTAAATAGGCCACCATCCCCGGAAGATATATTCATTTAAAAACAAATTGCCGAGTAGGGAAGTGCTTGAATAAAATCAAAGATATACAGAGCGACTAGATTCACTTGGGGACTCTTCTCCTCCATATTCGACTGTTACACGCTGAGCCAAAGAGTTTAAGCTTTGAAGAATATCGACAAAAACGTACATCGTGTACGGCCACGTCTCTCACTAAACATACCATGAAAAGAGTTGAAGAAATTGTATTGTCAGATTCAAGAGTGACTATCAGGCATGTAGCTGAATTATATAATTGTATTCAAAGAAGCCTTGAGAACGAATTGCATATCAGAAAGGTCTCCGGGTTGGGTGGCGTCGTGTACCGAGAATGTTAAGCGACGAACAAAAAAAGGAATAATTCGCCATTTAAAGAGCAAATCTTGAAAAGTTCAAGCAGACCAGGAGTTTTTTGTTACGTTTTATGATAGTCGAGAAATGGATCCACTTTTTTGCACCTGAAACTAACCAAAAAACACCGATGACATCGATGATATGGAAACAAGCTGCAATTAGATTTTTTTTCATGCTAAGTTAGAAAAGAATTCTAAAGAAAACATGGACTAAATTTATAGACTTGTTAGGAGACTAAGTAGGAAAATAAATTATAATTTTTACTATATTCATTGTGTTTAATATTGATTATTATTATTATTTTTTGATCTTCCCTCACGTGTACAATATTGTACATATTAAATTTATTCAATAAAATATAATCTCACATAATAAATAACTAACATTCATTAAAATAAACTCGAAAATCATAATGTATACAGATCTAAGGCTATTATGGCACAGTAGGACAAGGTCATATTGTAAACGCAATTGCCACAAATGAAAATTATATTGTTTGTGTCATCTGGTATAACAAAAGATAAACAGCGTCTTACGGAGGGAATTACTATTTATTTTCATTACCTTGCTCGAGTAACAAGATAAAATGTGGCGTTCAATTCCGTCACTCAACGCACAATATCTAGCGAAAAGTGTCATAAGCTTAAAAAAAGTACAATTCAACAGCATAAAGCAAACTCACCTCCATTTCATGAGTACTACTGATAACCATAGCTAATCCTTTCAATATAAAAGGTGGTGCATCATGGTGTGGTGTGGCCACAGCCACATTGTGCGCTGATTGTGCCCAACAGAGCTTTCCTTCACCCCCTGGACTTCCGGGAATTCCATCTTCCCCAACACCCCCTATGGATACCTCCACACTACCTGGAACTACTTCTTCGAAAGCGTATTCTCCACCTGTACGTTTATATGTGGAATAACACTTTAAAAATGTTAAAAATAAGTAATTACGATGTTTTACTTAATAATTTCAAAAGTTATGAGGTAGTATATCCTTTAATATAGTTCACTCAAAATAGGTTGATTAAATTGTCAGTGAAAATATATACAAAAAATACAAAGTGGATAAATCTTCTTTATAATTAAAAAATATATAACAAAACAAAAAATTGACAGTATGTAACTGATATTCCAAACACCTTTAAAAATATTATTTACTAGTGGACGCGCGCGGCTTCGTCCGCTTATTTGCACCCTTAGGGATGAATTCTACAAAAACCACGAAACACGTGTTCAAGAGAATATTTTTAACAGTTTGAATTTATTTTTTTATAAAAATCGGTGGCGATTTAAAGACTTTTCCATATACATTTTCAACCCCTTATTTGAACCCTTAGGTGGTGAATTCTAAAAAACCATGAAACACGTGTCCAATGAAATATTTTTAAAAGTCTGAATTTCAAATTTTATAAAAATCGGTGCCAATTTAAAAAAAATCCATACAAATTTTCATCCTCTATTCATCCGTTTCATGTCGTACCATAAATCGTCAATCCATCTAGTCGACAAGTAGAAACCACAGTATAGGCCATTATCCTAAAAGATCGTACCATCATAGGCTTCGAATTATTATATTATATTTATTATACATATGGTACGAGTCTTTTATGTGCATCATATTTATTAGTACCGTAGTATTTAAGAGTTCGACTCGACCGCTGCCTTCCAACCATCTCTACCCACTATATATACGGAACGACGGTTGCGATATTCGGGACCACAATACTATATATAGTATGTATATATGTATAATAATAGTTTGTATTATTCATAATAATTAATTAATTATGTTATTTATGTGTATTACCATGCATATTTTATTTTATTTTTAACTTATATCCAAGCCCCATACCTGTATAAGTAGCAAAAAAATTGCAATCTATT
The DNA here is from genome assembly GCA_013403705.1 of Heliconius hermathena. Lineage (NCBI taxonomy): Eukaryota > Metazoa > Arthropoda > Insecta > Lepidoptera > Nymphalidae > Heliconius > Heliconius hermathena. Next base: position 39,395 of record JAAIXJ010001863.1, read on the forward strand.
ACATTGGAGTTAATAATGTGAGGATTTGACGCAAGGCAGGTTACACACCGCAGTAGTTGTACTTGTACTTTCTTTGTGTTTCTTTTTTTTTAAATGTATTATTTTTATTGTATCAATCAATAATTCTAACATAGTATTAATAAAAAATATTATATACTTGTAAATATATACATACAAGATACGCGCAAAAAACATAGCCCTTACTTTGCAATCGGCTTAAAAGCAAAACAATAAGATTTATAAAAAAAAGTTTTCATATATAATTTTTTCTTACACATATTTAGATCGCAGTCGGTTTTTAGTAACGAGTAGTCAGCACACCAACCTGTGACGACCGCGTAGCGCGGCGCGCCCACGTAGCGGCCGTCGGGCGCCAGCGCGCGCAGCGCCACGCGCGCGCCCTCGCAGCGCGCCGCGTGCGCGCCGCACGCCGCGCGCCCCGCCACGCGCGCGCGCACCTGGCTGAAGGCCACGCCGCGCACCGCGCCCGCCACCGCCACCGCCATGGCCTCCGGGAAGAACCTGCGCGCAACCACCGCCGTCACTACGGGCCCACCCTGCTACGTGCCAGGTGCAGCATCAAGCTTAAAAACCATCTAAACTTACTGTAATCCTTCTCTCTGTTCCTTTTCACTAACTTCCACTTTGGCCGTGTAGGTGCCAGGCGCCAAAAATGTACACCATTCACCTAAAAAAAAAACAATGTACAAACAGGTCTTTACAAACATTTGTCAATATAATAAAACAAATAAATACAATATAAATTTTATACCTCCATGAAATTTAAAATTAAATCTCTCTATGTATTCCATAGAGATTTCGATTTGCACATTTAAAAAACCCTCGTTATTATAATATTTTAGAAACTGTAAATGTACTGTAGATTCAAGCACAATCTCATATCTACACAAGTCCCCGTCGACGCGCTCACCGTCGTCGGCCGCCGTGACGTCATGCGCGCGGCCGCGCGGGTCCGTGAGCGCGACGCGGCGCGGCTCCGGCGGGGTCAGCGACCCGCACACGCGCCAGCGCGCCGCCGCCGCGCGCACGGCGCCGGGCGCGCCGGTGGGCAGGATGTGGAGCGGTAGCTCGTCGAATTGGCATTTTTCTATTAAATGCAAAATCTATAAATAGTCTCGCCATAATACAATGTGTTACAATTCAAAATAAACAAAATATTACTTTGAATTTGGAATTTGTCATTTTTATACAATTTTTCATAGTGTTTTTTATTATTTCCGCACCAATATATTGTAAAATATTGTATAAAATAAAAATGGAGTAGAGCCAAATACAATTTTTAAAATCCTCCATATGCTTAGTATTAGTCAAAGTTTGTGTACCGGGCTATTGATAGGTATAATGAAAAATACTTATTTATTGTGGAATGACACTTTAAAAATATTAAAAAAGGTATAATGAAAAAAACTTATTAGGAAATGTTACACATTAGTATTTTTCACCTCTTAAGTGTGGATTACGAGGCCGGTCATAGCGCAGCGGCACGAGGTGTGACTGCAAAACCGACTGGTTGTGGGTTCGATCCCCACTCGAGGAGATGAAATATTTACTTAAATTTATATTTCCATTTCTTCGCTCTGGTGTCGAGGTTAAGCGCGGCGTTGAGTTCTGCCACTCAACACGCAATGCCTCCAGAATTCGGCAGAAAGTGGGTAACGGAGTGTCTTAACACTAGGTTCCCTCTGCCTACCCTGCTGTGTGCGGGATACAGCGTGAAGCTAATTTTAATTTTTGTTAAAAGTGGATTAACACTTTGAAAATGTTAAAAAAGATATAATGAATCCGCCTCTGCTTGTGACAGAAAAATATCTGACCGTCCACGTAATATTCGTACAAAAAAGGTAATCAAAGCAGTAAAGGAAAGTATTTGAAGGAAGGAAGGAAATTTTTTCGAGAAAAAGATTTTATTTCGGCAGATGAAGATAGCACCTAGAACCAAATCGGGTATTTTAAAATATGACTTAGGATTCGCAGCCTATAAGAGACGCTCTGGTCATTTCTTAATTAAATTTTACTTTTTTTAGTTAGTAGTATAGTTTTATTTTTTTTAGTTAGTATTTAGTTAGTATAGCATCTTTGGGTAGTGGAATTTTGTAAAAATCTCCCTATAGAGTTAACAAAATAAATAAATTATAGCAAGCATATAAAAATTTCAATTGTTATATGTTATATTTTGTTTGAAAAAATCACTTTTTCATTTTTGGAAAAATCTCTTTTGTTTTAATTGTATTAGGTTTTTATAGTGCAGTTAAAACTATGGTTTCATTTAAAGTAGTGATGACAAAAACAATCTGTATAGCGTTGTGGTTTGATTCTCACACGAGAAAATGAAATATTTAATTTTTTCATTTCCTATTGCCAGATTTTCTATGCCTGTGCATGATACAGCGTGAAGTTAAAAAAATAATTTATCATAATGAAATTAAATAAACATAACCTTGCGCTGTTGTACATATAAAGGGGTAGGCAGATATAACCTAGTTAAGACCCTCCGTTCCCTACGCACCACCCAATTTCCGAGACATTGCGTATTGAGTGACAGAACTCAACGCCGCCCTTTGTCTTGTTTATATTAATTAAGGAATTATCATAAAATATTACTCTCAATAAGCCATTTATACAATAATAATAAAAAACCCACCGTGTTCAAAATTCAGTACGTAAGTAGCGGGTTTGAGTTCGGCAAGTGTAAATTTACCGCTGGAATCAGAATTGGCTACAGGTTCACCATTTAATAGTACTCTCACTCCAGGCATGCCTTCACCATTTGGTTTGGAGTGTACTGAACCTATTACTGTGAATCCAGTTACCTAAAATGAAGAATAAAATCATATTTACTAGTAGTTTTTATCTGCAGTTTCACCTGCATAAGAATCTCCCTGGTCGTTATTGAACTGACACTGTCCCACTGTGTGACAATGTTAATCTCAATAGGGAGATTTCTTTTCATTTAATATTTTATTAAATTATATTTACATACTAAGGAAAGAAAAATGTCCAACTTTGTGGAAATATTTATACCATCATATTACCACTAATTTTTGATTCTGGTATCCCTGTATGAAGTTTTTTACAAATAAAGAAAAAAATTAGAACATTTCACATTTCACTTAGCTTAGCGCTATATCCCTATCAGGATAGCCAGAGAGAACGAAGCGCCAAACACTACGGTCTCTGCATACCTCTTTCTTCATCAACCACAACATGTCCTCAGGAGGTCCTCATGCTCAGGTTTACATTTGCACTTGTGATGGCTTCGAATATCTATATCTATACATTGAGTAGCTTCCGCTGAATTCCGCACACAGCATGGTAGGCAAAGGGATAAGGATCCCTCTGCTTACCATGAACACAATTGGAACACAAGGGTGTTAAGACATTCTATTCTCCATTTTCCGCCAAATTCTGGAGGCATTGCGTGTTGAGTGGCGGAACTCAGCCCCCCTTTGCCTAGACACCAGAGTGACAAAATAGAAATATACATTTCAATTTATATTTCATTTCCTGGAGTGGGGATCGAAGAAACAACCAGTCACATTTCAGTCACACACTTATAACCCTGTGCATTGCAAGTCAGTAATGTTTTTTAAGAAATATGTTTAATACTAACCTCAAAAGCATTCCTAATATACAAGCTATCATGCAGCACACTGAATGGCACACCATCAGGTTTTATATTATAACTAATCAATCCTTGACCAGGGGACATAGATAGTGCTAAAAGTTTATATTCTCCAGCTGGAACAAGCCCAAAGTTGAATTCCCCCAAGGAATCAGTGATGGAATAACATATGGGAGCATCGGGAACACCTTGGAGTAACGCCGTCTTGCAACCTTCTACACGGAATTTGGGTTTTTCCTATGCAATTAAGTGAATTATATAATTAGTTAATAAATAATAAATGAAGATGTCAATGGATGAAAATTATGAATGGAAAATTAAAGTTTAGAGAAAGTTTTGAATTAATATATAAAAAATTTCTTAGATTAAACATGTATTTTTCCAGTGTCACATTTTACTATACTTCTGGATAAGCACAGAGAACCTATTGGAGGGACTCTATGTTTTTCACTTTCCACCTGAAATATATATATTTTATGTGAAAATTCTTCATACATAGTCTTGATCAACCACATAAACCAGAGATGAATCCACAACCATTGAGTTTACAGTCAAAATACTGTCCCACTACAAAAAATTGGTCTTAGCAGACAGGAGAAAGGAATAGATAATAAATATTCTTTTTCCATAAAATTTCATAAATTTTTTATACAATTTTCTTATAATTTCAAAAGCATTGATAATTATTACATTTCCTTATTTAATATCAATATTAAATAATACATACCTCTTTTGAATACAACAGAACATAAATACCACTAATGGGGCTACCAAATGAGGTTATAGAGCCTGCTACATCATAGCCCTTAACGCTAAGAGAGCCCACAGGCAAAGCTGTATTGCCTTCTTTAACTTGGACTACCGTTTGAGATGGTTCTAATTTCCATCTATAAAAAGAATACAACATATGCTGTGATTTTTTTATGCTGCTGATCCTCCATATAGCAGGGTAGGCAAAGGGGGCTTCCCCTGCTTGTGTTAAGACATTTCAGTCCCCACTTTCTGCCGAATTCTGGAGACATTGCATGTTTAGTGGTGGAACTCAACACCGCACTTTGATTCTACACCAGAGTGAAGAAATTAACATATTAAATATTTCATTTTTTTGAGTACTATCTATATAATATGTATAACTAGATATGAATATTATTACAGTCAAACACACAACCTGTTGGGTTTACAGTTGACCCTCTTGTTTAATACTTAGCATTAACACACTCCACCCAGGGCACTGTGCAGAACTATTTGTCTTACCAGAGCAGAAATTGAACAATACATGACAATCGTGTTTACAATCAAATGGTATTTTGTCAAATTATAAGTTTCAAATCATTCAGAAATACACTGTCTAAAAACTTACTTGGCATGAGATGCCTTCACAACATATTTGCCCGGTATGACGGGAGTAAAATGAAAATCTCCACCCACTGAGGTCACTGTCTTTCTCACATCGCCATTTGCATTTATTAATTGTACATTTATTCCACTAGGACCCTGCTTTTGGCCAGCAGTTATAACTCTGCCAGTTATGCCAAATCCATTGAATGCAAAGTTTATATCTAAGCCTGTAGAACATTCGTCTGTTTCACCATCTATATTTAATTCTACTTCAGAAGGTTCAAAACTCCAGCCGGGAGGTGGGTGCACCTTAAGAACGTAATCTCCTTTTTCATATAAGGGTAGGAAATAATAACCATTAGTTGGCGCACATTCTGTTTTTTCTTTTAAGCTTCCTTCTTTAGTATATCTATAAATGTAAAAATAAAAGAATTAATCTTTACGTTTACTTTGCATGTAGGTCATACTAATAAGATTAAATTAAAAATTTAAGGTTACTTACAAGCCGATTTCAATTTTAGAAAAATCCAAACTGGCGTGACTTTTTACGAACCCGCCGCATCCTAATATATCATTTGAATAACATTTTGATGTAAATATTATTAAATATGATACAGAAATGAACGAAAAATTAAATAATTTAGTCAACATTCTGCATCTAAGTAGGGAAATTGACAAACTGATAACTTGATAATGATAAAAAATCTAATATGACGTTGTCATTCCACAGATTAAACAAGTTCCTCTCTTAATTTTAACCATAAGAGAAAAGTAAACTTTAAAAATATAAATTAAGAAAAATAAAAACTCTATTTTGCCATTTAAACTAGATAATGATTGCTTTCCACCTATCATATATAGAATAAAACATTGCGTGAACATGTAGTTTTGTCTTTTTACATGTTTAAATTTATATTACAATACTATGCGAAGATAAAAGTTGTTTTTGTGTATAAATATATAGAATTGCATTCTTTCTCTCTTCTGCAGGCACTTTTAATGTCACAGTTTTTATACTTTATTATAGTACAATGAGATAAAATGTTATAGCATGTAGGAGACATTTAATAATATCTCTTTTCTATAATAACATCTACTTGTATTATAATATTAGTCACCTATGTAAAAGAAACAAGATACATTATGTGCATTTATTTGTGTGAAACATCACAAAATACAAATATATAAAATATCTATCAAGTGTAGGTAATAAAGTCAATGTGATAAGCATAAAAACAAAATATAGTTGACTTATAAATACATTTACTATGTTTAACATATAATTTAAATTATTAAGTAGCGACAGCTGCTTTAGTCTTATTTTGAATAGGTAAGAACAACTTGAATTCCGCTGGAAGCTCATCTTCTGAATATAATCTATCAGAGAAGTAAACTCTTCGTATTCTACAATTTGCATGTATTTGTACTCTCAAAGTTTCCACGTAATTTGTCCCATATGCCCTTCTTGTAAAGTCAGCTAGGTTAAATTGAATTTGGTTCCATCCTTCATCTAAACGCATAGGCATTGTGCAAATGAAAGGTTTAACCCTAGTTGTTGATTGATAATTGCTTGCACGGAATCGTCTTCGAACGTTTTTGTCATCTAAGACCTGAAAATTATTATTATTATTTTACTAACTTACAGTATTAATGTAATACACAAACAATTAGGTTATGTTTTTTTTTATTACATTTACTGGTTTCAAAAAGCCTTTAGTATGTTATAATTACTTTTAAATATTATTTTTAATAATAGTTTGTACCTGAACTTCAAATGTAAAATACTTTTTAAGGTTTTTGATAATCATAACCAAAAACGGTAGCTTGATACCGAGCGTCTTCTTAGGATCTGCTGGGCACGTAATATAAGTTGTGCTAACATTGGTCCCAACTATTTCAAGCACTAAGCTTTGTATATCATTGTCCGTAATTCTCTTTATGTGCCCATTTCTTACTTTTTTGTCCCAAATTTGCAAAGGCTTACTACCTATGCTGTAAAGGATTGACAGAAAACCAGACTGAAAAGTATTTTTAAACATCTCTAACAACTTTTCTAGACGGGTCCACGTTCGCTAACATTTATCAATTAGTTACTATAAAAGTTTAATCAATAAAGAATATAGTTTCGCGGCTGCATTAGAAATTGACAGACTGACAGTAAACACAGAAATTTTGAACTCAGCCATTGGCCATGAGTTTGTTATCAATGAGAGATTACCATAGCAACCAACAAAAATACATTTCATTTCACATTACTTACAGTTTATTAACTATGAATAATCTTATAAAAGCTTATATTAAGCTATAATGTCAAAATAATTTTGTAATTTTATATTTTATAAGCACATAGGACTTGTACAATTATATATATCTTACCTTATTAATTTTGTGAATGCTAAAATAGTTAAAAACTGAATTGTGATAGGATTTTTTTCTCAGATGTACAGTAATTTATTATATAAAATATATGTTCATTTAATGGAATATTCTTCCTTTAATAATTTATGGTTTCGAATAAAATTAATTCATGTAACGAAACGTAATGCACCCATATAATATGACAGCGAATGATTGTCTGTGAATTTTGACAGAAAGAAACATTAATACACGCGATTCATGCGATGCGTTGTATCGTATACAATATAAATTTTGTATTTATTGACTTTACTTTATAATGAAGTGATAAAATATTATAAAACTTACACATTAGTATATAATGACTGATTGTTTATGTATAAACTCTACATATTTGTGAAGCCGCCAACATGACAGAGAATTCTTCGAAAAGGTAAGAACTTTATCACGTTATATATTCTGAAATGACTAAATCGTGTCTTTGAAATTTCGTTACGTTGTATTTTACCTGAATACAAAATTTATCTTTTAAAAACTATTAAATGCCTTTGTTTATATAACAACAATAAAAAAAAAATAGTTTTATTACAAATATTAACCACTGAATATTAAAGAATATGTACAAAAATAAATAAAAAATGCGTTAATTGACGTAGTAGTATCAAAATAGAACAATATAATAATAATATAACAAAATTTGACATATGACACCTTTTTTTCTTTTTCCTTAATAATTGTTTGCCATAAGTAGGTTTTTATCCTCCTTGCCCATAAGATACAAACAGTTATTAATACAAATATTAGTCATTCTATTATTTTTTTATCTATGAACTATATGATTTATATTAATAGATTTTAGTACATTGAGTAATCCAATAAAATAGAAAAACTTTTCATTATTAAGATGACTATTTCTTAAATCTATATAGACTTTTAAGCTATATATTTATTATTAATTATCATACTATTTCTGTTTATGCTTAAAGATAACAATTTTTAGATTCAAAGTTCATATTACAAAACATTAATGTTAGTGGCATAATATCAAATAAAAAAATATGTATATTTTTTTATTTATAATATGAAAATTTTACTCAAAATATTAAAAACAAAATAAATCATTGACTTTTGTTTTTTATCTAAAATGTGAAAACTATGCTGTAAGTGTATGGCAATGCACAACATCATTTCCAATATTATTCCAAAAAAAAAAATATATTTAATAAAATAGAGCTTTATATTTTAACGAAAGTTAAGTACTATTTTCTGCATGTTTGGTATGTAATAACTGCCAATGTAACCAACACTCCATATTCCTACACTAGTAAGTACTGTCAGTACTTACTAGTGTTGGGTGTATGTGCACAGAAATTTTCAGGCTTTATAAAATAAATATATATAAATAAAGGTCTGGCCCTCCTGTTTTACTATTAAGTATGTGCTTTTATAACCATTTTTGATGTGTATGTGTATGCTGTTATTCCACATTCTTTTTATATTGGATATTTAATTTTACATTTAAGAATCAAAATATATTTTTATCAATCCAGGAATAGTATAAGGGAGTGTTGTAGATATATGTATATACACTAGTATAGTATCAGGCAGAAATTCTATATACTTTGTTGAAGTAATACAAAATGACAGACGACACTTATATAATTTGATAACTTGCTTAAACCAATCTGTCAAGAGCAGCAGTTCTAAGTAAACTTTCCATACTAGGTTAAAGTTTATCTATACCACTATATTAACATTATAAAGCTGAATAGTTTGCTTCGTTGTATGTGCTAATCTCAGGAAATACTGGTTCAATTTAAATAATTATTTTTGTGTTGAATACTTTATTTATTAAGTAAGACAATAGGTTATATCAAATCATCAGTTCAGTTCAATATGATACCACATTGCATTCTACCTTCCATATTTAGAATGTATGTCATACACAACTTTTAGTTATTTCTGTTGGATCATAAGCTGTAGCTGATATAATATTTGTTTTATATTTGTTCCTAATAAAATCTAGTGAGTAAAAACCAATATACATAGATAATAAATAAGCATTTAAATATGTAAACAAATGGTAATATTAATAAATTTTTCCAATACATATGAGAGTGTGGGAACAAATATGTTTCTTATCTCAGAACAGTTATTGCATCCTGTGATTTTATCATAATGTGTGATAATTATAATTTTATATTTTAGTATTTGAATCAATATAGCCTGTTTAATAAATATAACATAGTGCCTGATGATTGTACACAGTAATTGATTATATATATCATTTCAATTCCCACTTAATACAATAGTTGTACAATGTAGAGATTTTGATTGTTGCTAATCAGAAACCAATTTTAAATATTGTTTTTTTTTGAATGAGTGTACTTCCTTATTGGTGCAATTGTAAATGAAATGGAGGGAAACCTTCAACTTTGATAAGCACATGTCTATGTATAATATAAATACATTTTATCTCAATTGAATATTAAACTCACAACTATCGCAAATAATACTTAACGCCGCATTTTGCCTAGTTACCAGAGCGAGGAAAATTAAAATTTTAAATATTTAATTTTCTTGAGTGCAAAATTGAACTCACAACCTGTCTCGTTTATAGTTGTATGTTTGTGCCCCTGTGGCACAACAGCCCCAATCATATCATACATAATTATAATTTGTGTACAAAAATAATTACAATTATATAATTGTATATTAGGATAATAAAATTGTATTAGAATGCTATGGGCGAGTGTAACATGTGGACAACAACTCTTGTTGTATGTCATGCTCTTGGGAGCTACAAAGTTCTTCTGTTTTCCTTACATTTTTTTTTGTAATTTCAATCCCATTAATCATAGCAAGATGTAATATCGGCCTATAGACTTCGTCATTAAATAAACATCCAATACAAAAGATTTTTTCGGTTCAAAAAGTTTCTAAAATTAGTGTGTTCAACCAAACTCTTTACTTTAATAATTTTTGTACTTAAATGTTGGTTGGTATTTTATTTGCGATGGTGGCGAGTTCAAATCAATTTTATTAAAATTAGATTAAACATGTTTATAGATAATATTTGTAAACTTTCGAGGCTGTGACTACAGAAAATAACGTTAAAATTGCAAATTGATTCGCTCCAGGGTGAGTGAACTTTGTAAGCGAAATCAAAGCGTGGCATTCCGTGTCATTCACTGAAAGGAGTAGTGTTGTATTGTTGCATTCGATACGTATGCATTATCGAGAACTCGTTTTCTTAAGCAATATGGAGAAAGTACAAAAAATATTCTCATTTATTTTTTTATATTAATATAACAAAGCTGAAGACCTAGTTTGGCTGAATGCGCTAATGTTAGAAACCACTGGTCCGAATTGAAATATTATGTTTGTATTGGTTAGCTCATTTATCGACGTAAGCTATAGGCAGATTATGTCACGTTAATCGTTTTAGTGTAACTTGTACCTGCAGAGTTACCTCGAGGACTTAGAATGTGTCGTATGTCATACACGATATTTAGTTATTTCAATTTTAGGACGTTAGTGAAGCCGTAGGTAAAACTTGGTAAACTTAAGAACGAAGCGAAGAAATATTAATAAATAATAATTCATTTCCCCGAATGGAGTTTGAACCTACAACCGTCGCGTTACAGTCACACTCTTGTGCCTCTGCGCCACGACGGCCTAATAAAAAAGACTACTTTAACTTTAATGCAATATTTTTTTCTCATTAAGTTATTCGAGTACCTACGTCACTTTTCTTCTTATACATAGGCATACATATATATTATCTAGGTATAGCCTTTAAATTTATGTTTATCTCATTGAAGGCTATGATGTGGTGTGATCAAATCACCCACAACCATAATTTTTAATCAAAAACGTTTCCACTGCGTCACAATGATGTACGGGAATTATTTTCGGAGGAATGAACCTATTATTTCTAAGTAAATACATATAAAACATGCTGAAATAAGTTAGTAAGTGTTATTCGTAAGAAGTTTGTGGTGCATAGTATATAATTTATAAGGAATGTAACCGCAAAATTCCCGCGTGAAGAAACCAAGCGTGAAGCATTGTTTTGATTTTTTGTGTGTGTTATCAAGATTATTTACCTCTGTGGTCTACTTATGAATGGAGAATTCTCATGATTTTTTTTTGTTTAACTAGCACTAACAAGTAGTTTTCAAGATGTCAGTTTTAATATAAACGTATAAAAAGCGAAAAAATATTAAGTTTTAAATGGCGGAACCAATTATATTATGATTATAATAAAACAATTTTATTATTAATGAAAAAACAAATATTTTAAAATATAAAAATTTCTAAACTAATATTGAAGAGGTAAGTAAAGATGTTTCGTTGAGCACGTTAATCTCGGGTACTACTGGTAAAAAATATTTTTGTGTTTGTTAGTGCATTTATCGAGGAATATACATACATCACGTTGTGCGCTTTGATGTAATGTAACCACTGTGCATGTAGTCACTGTTACCTCCAACACTTACAATTTGTTATGTTTCATGTACAATTTTTATTTCTTTCCATGTGACCAAGATATATAACTTGCTAGTGCCTATATTACTAAGACGAGAATGATTATTATTTATAACTAGACACTAACGCGGCTTCGCTGGCCTAAATTTATTTTTATATTTTAGCCAAAGAATAATTATATATTTTTTTAAAGAATATATTTTTCTCATTAAAATATCCTATGTCCTTTCTAAAACCTTTAAAAATATGTGTACAGAGTTTCATTCTAACCAGTTTAGTAGTTTTGACGTGAAAGCGTAACAAACAAACATTCACATTTATAAATGTGAATAAATATGTATTCTTAATAATATTAAGTAGGTACGATGTTTTCTTTGTACTGCGTTCAAAACAGACTGAATAAAAACATATACACTTATACTTTCACATTTTTTTTTTCATTATGAATCGTATTTTTTACACGCATGTTTAATTAGTTAATTGAAAAACGCAATGAGAGATGGTCTAAGTTAATATTTGGTATTCATCAGATGTGTGCTGCATGATGCATCTCGTTCATTGATATCGTATAGGTACTTATAGGGTTTGTATTTGCATAGTGATTGTCTCTAAATGTTCGTTCTTTTTGGCTTTTTAATATATTTTTCAATAGTAAACTAAGTGATTAAATTTTCTTTATCGTTATCGTTTTATATTTTATATATGTTTATCGTTTTTTGTGATCTAAGAAATATTCTAATCATATTTTTAATATTTTTAAAGTGTTATTTCACACTTAGGAAAGAAATCATAACCATAGTTTGTAATGCTAGAAAATTCTATCCGCCTTCTTATAACGTTTTTGTTTTCTAATTTAATATATATGCAAGTTTTGTTTGTAATATATTCAGATTGAGTCTGATCTGATCTGTGTTGAGATCCGCCACTCAACATGCAATGCCTCAAGAATTTTGGTGTGGGGTGTGGTGTGGAAGTGGGGAACGAAAATATCTTAATGGGAGCGGAGTGTCTTACCACTATGCTCACAGGTTCCATCTGGCTACCCTGTTACGTGCGACTGTATCTCGCACGTGTAAAAAAAAATAACGCTTTAAAAAGTGGTAAAAAAGGTTCTTTCTTTTATAAAGAAACGCTTTTGTATAACCAGTCTGTAATCATATATTTTAAGGTCATGTAAATGTTTAAGTAATCGTCAGGTGCAGAAACAAACGCAACTAAGCGTTACTCATTCAAGATCATATTACTATACTAAGTACCTATTTAGAGGCCAGTCGTGGCGCAGGGGCACAAGTGTGCGACTGTTACCGCGGCAGATTATGTTCGATTCCCACTCGAAAAACAAACATTTAATATTTTCATTTCATCGCTCACGTGTTGAGGCATAAGCGCGTCGAGTTCCACCACTCAACACAGAATGTCCTCAGAATTCGGCGGAAAGTGACCAACGGAAGTGCCTTAATGAGAACGGAGTCTCTTAAAGTAGGGTCCCAGATTTTCTCTGCCGATCTTGCTATGTGCACAGAGTTACAGCATAGAACATCCTTAAAGGCACATTTTTTGGACCGAGTGTTATTATAATATGAAATATATACTTACTATTATATATATTTAATACTTTTTCACGAATCTTTAAAATGTTTTAATTTTGATATTGATTTTTGATAAGTAATCCTTTTTAATTGTATCATTCTTTATTCGTTTATATTACACTAGTTATCGCTTGTAACTTTTTTGCCTGGACTTTAAGACGTGAAATATAATCTATCTCAATAATAATATCTAATTTTTTTCTGTTCTCGTAAGAATTTTGAGAAATCTTTAAGTATGCTTTCTTGTACACCTTGACCTACCTATATGCCATTTTTTTACTTCTAGTCCAGTAGTTTCGTCTGTGCGTTGTCTGTCAGTAACGGAAGAATTTTATAAATTGTATATTTACAATACAATTTATAAAATTCTAAGAAGAAATATCTTTAGTGAAATCTTTTACTAAAGATATTTCTTCTACAGTTACTTTATATGTCTTATTTATCTTTATATATATTATGGTTAAATTATATGTCTGCTAAGTTATAATCAATTAAATTTAGTGACTCGCATACATTAACGCGACGACTTATCGTTTATGTCGATCCTTTTTAGTGTATCTAACAGCATTGTTCAATGGTATTCAATACAAATACGAAATGATTCAATGCGGACGCGACTATTATAGGTGCGAGTAGTAGAGGCCATTGTTACACTGGCCACAGTGTGACCTGCTTAATGGGACGACCGTCGAAATAGTGCTTCCTGATGAGTTCTTAGGGTATTATGACGTCATTTGGTCTGTATAGTAGGATAAAGAGAGCTTGTATTTTTTTCGTTCGTTCGATACTAATTGCATGGGAGATAATATTTTTAATACCCTTCGTTATGGATATATGAAAATATTTTAAAGATAAATATTTTAACGTAGCGGAGCCTGAACCTGGACTTCCTGTATATGTTCATGAGAGGCGGGGAGTCCCATTACGTTCACAAAAGTCACAAAACGTCAAAGATAATTGTATCTTTGACTTCTAACCGCGATATTTTTTGTTAAAGGCACACGGACCCATAAGGAAATAGTGTTAAGGCACTCTGTACACCACTCTTCGCCGAATTTTTCGAGGCGTTGAGTGGTGGAACTCAACGACGGGTTTTTGCCTTGGTGCTAGAGCGAAGGCATGGAAATTTTAATAAATAATAATTCATTCACCCTAGTGGGGATCGACACCACGACCGTCGCGTTACAATCATACCCTTGTGCCCCTGTGCCACGATGGCTTCAAGCTTCATGCTGTATCGGGATACGTATAGCAGGCTAGGCAGAGGGAGCCTAGTGTTTAAATACTACATCCTCCCTTTCCGCCCAACTTACCAGAGCGAGTAAATGAAACTAATTCATTCCCTCAAGTGACAATGAACCCCACAATCGTCACGTATATTGTAAGACACTAAACCGCTACGCGTCGACGGTCTCGAATAGATTCCAAGATTGATAATGGCTTTACAAAATTATCTACAAATGTTCAAAAGCTTTTAGCGGAACCCAAACATTAGAAAGTTTAGCAAAAATATCACCTACGTTTTGCTAAAACCAGGTAGTAAACACCTTTGTCTCTGATAAAGCTCGGTCTGTCAGTGAAAAGCGTGGGCCAGCGCGATCGCGCCTCCCTGATTCTGGGTCGTCGATCTAGCGTGACCCGTCTACTGTCTGTGCTGTAGTTAGCTTTCTTTCTGCTTTACAAGTACATATTATGCGCCTAAATTTATTGTTTTTTTTGTTATTTAAATAAATCAAAAACTATACATAGTAAAATAAAAAAGTATAGGAAAACACAATGCCGCATTTTGTCTTTCTAGCGGAGGAAATGAAAATAATTTGTTCCCCGAATGGGAATCAAAACGTATAATTCAAAATAAAATACATTTTTTTAGTCTTGGTGATGCCGTGCTTTGTCTTTTGTCTTGTTATCAAAGCGGGGAAATGAATAGTTCATTCCCTCGAGTGGGAGTTGAACCCACGATCGTCGCAGTACAGTCAGACACCGCTGCGATACGAAGACCTCATATTTCTATACTTATCTCGAAAAATACGAGTGATACTGGAATAGATATGACATCTATAGTAAATTGCTCAAGAATCGATATATTATTTTTCGTAATAAGCGTATATATTAATTTTCTATTTGACTTTTTTAATAAAAATCGAATACTACAGATCTATGTATATGTGTTTCTCAGTACAGGTACAAAATAAATATTCTGAAATAAGTTCAACGCACGTTAGATTGCTTGCAAAAATATCGCCAGCGGAAATACGGATGCGTCAACATAACAACGTGTTTTCTTGACAGATGGACAGAAAGTCTATTATAGATCAAGGCGCCGGTCCTTTCTGCTGGCCTCATTTTTAATTTATTCTTTTTTATTCAGTTATTTTTGCCATAATGGCAATGGCACTGTTTTGAGGCTTGGAGAATGTTTATTTTGTTATGAGTTTCTTTATATCAAATCTAATCTAAACTCAAGACACTCCTTTTTTCACTCTCCGCCGTATTTTAGCGGAAGTCAATTTTAAGTTTTATCCTTTATCTATCCTACCCCTACCTCGTGAACTAAGAGAGAGTGCCAAATGCTAAGGTTAAGGCTCTGCACACTTCTTACGAATCGTCCACTGTCATCAACCTCTTCATACATGCCCTCTGGGGGTCCTCATACTTTTTATGTGACTTTCCTCTAGTATCATTGTTACTGTGTTTTCGAAGATCAACCGAGGTCTTTCTCCGCCTTTCTTACCCTCTTATCTTAAAGACCCTCTTCTTACCCTAGCTCTTACTTCATACAATTTTTGACATTCTTCCGTCACTCTTTCTCTTTATCTCTTTAAATCGCCGAAATTTGATTTTCCCATTCTTATTGTGGCATCCTCGCTACTCTTTGTGTATTTCTCTATGCTTTAATACTATTTATAATGTCTCGCTATAAAAGCCATGTGAAAGTTCACATGGCTGTCCCTCGTCTAGGCTCTATAGTCTTTAGGTATTTATAAAGTATACCATTATATTAAATTAATAACTAAATAATTTTGTCTTCTTTTTAGCTTTATCAAATATATTTAAATCGATTGACTAACGTCGCAATCTAGACTAGGTCATTCCCGGCACAGTGGGGGTATCAACAGAGATACCAACAAAAAGGTCACAGTGTCGATCTATCTATATATATAGACTGTACTGTACAGTAGTATGCATGCACATAGATATTTATAGATACGGACCAACACGCTGTATTATTTACCGCCGCCCACCCGTCTCACATCGCGATCGTCACAGCCAATAGTTAAAATATTAAAGAATGTTACAATTGTGTTTTACAGTTTGGAAAACGACTGACCTAATTGACTACTACTTTATCTAACATCAGTAAGGTCAATACTGATGTTAGATAAAGTAAAATTGATGGATTGATACGTATTCAGCTTTTTGTGGCTGTTTTATCTTTTCATTATTTATGACTTTCATAGAGTGTCTATCTTTCTTTAGTAATGTGACAATCCTCACAAAAAATATTTTTCGATTCGAACGAGCAGTTCCGTAGACAAGCGCATTTAACCAAACAAACTTTTTAGCTTTATAATATTGCTATGGAGATATGGATTAATTTCAAGATATATATATTTACAAAAAAAATAAACTATATTTTGGCGCCATCTGAACAGTCTATTGAGAGACGGCGTGAAGAGCGTTCGCTCAGTTCGACCCCGCGACCGGTTATTATAACTTGGAAAGGATACGCGTTTATTTTGGGATAACACTTTTGTTAATCTGTTTTGAATGTTTGCAACGGTCGTGTGCTCTTACGTAAACTGAAAATTCATGGCGATTGGAAAAATATTGGAATACATTTGTGATACATATTTACTGATTGGAAACTAATATAACATATATTAGTAATAAATTAAGAAATTTATGAATAATAAAGAGCAAGTGCTGGATAAGTTGGTTAACTTTGTGTAGAGTTTAATGTATTAAATTTGTGAATCTTATGTAAATATACGAGGGAATGCACTATTTCTCTTCTAAATTTATTTGGATCTGTACTCTCCTGGAGTTAATTATTTGGTGTAAAATTCATGTAACAAGATGACCAAATGATGATGATGATGCTGATGATCCCTCATGGACGAGGAGGGTAGGCTCGTGTTCTGGGAGAGCGGCGTGTGGGAGGGTGACGCGCCCACCATCGATTGTAAAACGTGCAAGAAGAGGCGATCTGATAGAATGAATTCCAACGAACGGCCTTACGGGTAAGATTATGGAGCGTAGACCTTTGTCCAGGACAGATACATACTACATAATAGCTTTTGTTACATATGTTTCTCGACTTTATATGAGTTTATGAGTGATATTTTAAATAGCGATCACCGACTTCAAAAAAGAAGGACGTTCTATATTCGACGCCTATATTTTTTATGTATGTCAATCGATTTGTGAACCGATTTCAGATATATATTTTTTATTTGAGAGAGCGTACTACCGTTATGGTCCTATCGTTTTCAAGTCGAAATCTTGGATGGAATCTCAATGAAATGGAGAGAATCCTTAAAATTATAAAGGCACCTACGTGTTTGATATAAATATTTACTTAAACTGGACATCGAACCCACAACTATCGCGAGTTAGATTCTTAGCTACTGCAACAGGTTGGTTTTAAAAACTGTTTCTACTTATTCTATTTTTAAGGTTAATGTAATAATACATATTTCAATAGTAAAATAACATTAATGTTGTAAATATTCCTTTTAAATGAATGATGACACAGTTTTCCTTGTCGCGCAAGTGTTATATTGTTTTTGCCTGGTGTGCTTTACATTCGTGGTTCGTTAGTAGACTTAAATGAAATATATACTTTTGATTGCACTTGTTCTTGTCACAGTCATACATTTAATTAATGATAATGATTGAATTTTTCAAATAATGAAATTGGGTTATGCATGCCTGTTGTTTTTAGTTTAAGTTGTTTATATTAATACTTAAACTTATCAGTGTTTGGAAATTGCATGTTGATTTTAAAACTTTGAAGCATACATTGTACAAACAATCTAATTTTAATAATTAAAAATAATCAATAAAATCATGTAGTTGACAATATCTCGGTTAATGATAATAGTAGATTCAAATATCAAAGAGGATTTTTTATATTTATGTTTCTTCATTTATGTGTGTTAATTATAAAAAAACTGACTAACTAAAATGTAGACTAAGCATAGAATTAAAATAAATCAATTCTTTTTAGAAATCGTATTATATTACTCAATTTTTGAGAATTTCATCAGACCACCACATTCCAAATGAATCATAAGTACTTTGACCGTTTTCACTGTTATGTACGTATTCCTTAAAGGAATCCGTAATCCCGTAATTTCCATTTAACATTATTATTTATTTAAGTGTATTTTTTACTTGCACCCATAATTAATGAAAAAGTGTAATATTGTAAAGATTTTAGAAAAATATTTAAACTCGCACTTACTAGACGCTGCTCGCTAACTAAACCTATACATTCATATTTATACACAGGTGCTGTCCCACTGCGCAACGATGCCTCTCATCAAAAAACATCGCTCATGATCTTTTTAGATTCACGCTGTATCCTGCGCATAACAGGATAGGCAGAGGGAACCTGGAAATCTACTGCTAAGACCCTGTCTTGCCCACTTTTCACCGAATTCTGGAGCAGTGGAACTCAACCTCACGCTTTGCTTAACTTCACGTCTTTATCCTGTTGCGTTTACACTCGCACGCTTGTACTCCTGTGCCATGACTGGCCTCTCATTTCCTCATGTTCAATAAATAATTACGATCAATACCAATTATAACTGTTATTCGTAATGTACCCAATCATATAATCAGACGAAGCTGTACGCCCACTTAAACAGATAGGTCAGTAGATCAAAATGTAATGGCAAGTGCGCGCGCAAATTGTAACTTAAAGCTTATGTTGTCACGGGAGAAATTATTAGGTTTTTTTATACTAATATTAAAAAGCTGAACAGTGTGTTTGTTTGGCCGCGCTAAATGTTGAGAACTACAAGTTTGAATTGTAAAATTGTCGGAATTATTTCGGGCACTCAGAATATATCACTGCGCAACTTTTAGTTTTTTCTTCTTGAGAACGGAGGCGAAAACGCAGGTGATGCTAGTGAAATGTATAATAGTGATAGTATCTGGAATATCACTATCATATTTCACGATAAACTTACTGTAACTATTTGTTCCAGTTCTATTTAAAGTTTTCCTTTTAGCTTATAGTATACATGTGTACTAAGAGATAACACCCGCCATTTATATAATAAATATACTTTTGTGTTTACATTTATTTAATCCATATAAAAGTGATTTGTGATCAGATCAGATCAGATAGTAATTTTAACATAACTATAATTTTTATATTATATGTTTAAAATTGATTTATAAGTAGGAAGCTTTGTTGCTATTCTAATAGAGACGACGATTTACTCAACTGTACAGTTTTTTTATTAATTTAACGTTGCTTTTTCTAAAATTCTAAGCGCAGTTTATACTACCAAACCTATCTGAAATTGAATAAGAAATAAACCTTTCACTTAATCGTGAATTGTTAACCATGCAATGGAATTTACTCGTTCGTATCGATTTTATATATCTAGCTTTACTTAACGATACTAATAATATAAATAAATTGTAACGCGTATATAAATTTCGACGTAGCTTGATGAGAACATATGGCTTAGTGGTCAAACCGTGTGGACGGTAAACAAGAGGCTCGGGTTCACATCTCGGTACGTTTACAATGCTCGCTACATTTTCTGTTAATATGTTTTTTTATATAAAGTACTAATGTCTAGATCTAGGTTGAAATCCCGCGAATTTGATTTATTAAGCAATTAAACTTGTATATCTTATACATTTTGTATCTTATATTCTTACACATTGTCGTATGTCATAATCTGCCGATTATGACATACGACAATGTGTAAGGATATATTATATAGTAGCGACCCTCCCATGCCTTCGCCCGTTTAAACTACTGAATTACTTAATACACTGAATCACGTTCGTGTTTTTATATACCAATAATGTATGGTTGCAGAGCACTTAATATTTCTGATGTGAAAAAAAAATCCGTAATTCCCATAAGAATATTCAATTGAATGTTTGATAAAAAAAATCGGCATCCTACATGGAAGATACATTAGAAAAAAATGTTATTACGGGCATTTAACAGTGTAGAAGAAGTCTTAAACATTTTTAAAGTGTTATTCCACACTTAGGAAAGAAAAATACTTATTTAGAAAACATATAAAAATTTGAACGTACCGAGACTCGAACCCGTGCCTCCTAGAAACCTACCAGGCGCTCTGACCACTAAGCCATACGTTCTCATCAAGCGTTGAAATTTTTATACGCTTGTTACAACTTATTTATGTTGTTAGTATCTAACTACTTACTAATAATTTTTGATTCTAATCGTGGAAAATTATAACATCTATACTAGGGGTCGCGTTAATCCGGGATCCCTAGGATCCTGGGGATATCGGACCAAATATAACAGAGCGCCAAACGCTACGATCTCTACATACCTCTTTCGCCTCGTCCACTGTCATCAATCTCTTCTTACATGTCCTCTGAGGGATCCTCATGCTTTTTACGTGACCTTCTCCAGTATCTTTGATACTGTGTTTTCGAAGGTGAATCGAGGTCTCCCCCTACCTCTCTTACTGCTCACTTTTCTATCATAAATCTTTTTTGCCATTCTTTCATCACTCATTCGTTCGACGTGCCCAAACCAGCTGAGCACGTTCTTCTTCATTCTCACCGTGACATCCTCGCTAGTACCTGCCATTCTGTGTACCTCTTCATTGCGGATTCGATCAGCTAAGCTGACTCCGCATATCCTACGAAGAGATCGCATCTCCACAGCATTCATCTTTCTTTCATTCTTCTTCTGTAATACCCACGTTTCGCTGCCGTATAACAGAGTCGGTACCAAAACTGCATTGTGTACGGCCAAACGCGCAGCTGTGCTGACGTTTCGCCGTCTCATCAATGCAGCTAAGGCTCCGTTAACCTTGTTACCGGCAGCAATACGCCTTTCCACATCCATCTCGTATCTTCCATCTCTACTGAACATACTTCCCAAGTATACCACTTCATTCACTTGTTCTAATATCTTACCATTTACACTGATCTTGCATTCCGTCCTTTCTTCATCTCTTTCAAAAATCAGAACCTTTGTCTTATTCACATTGAGGCTTAGACCATTATATTCACACCCTTCTTTCAGAGTGGTGACCAATGCCTGCAACTCGCATTCTGATGATGCAATAAGCACTGCATCATCTGCGTACAGCAGGCAATTCACATTCAGGTCACCTACTTTCACTCCCATATCACTTTGTTTCACTCCTTGGAGACAGCTATCCAAATACAAATTGAACAACCAAGCTGACATGGCGCAACCTTGTTTAACACCCGATCGGATGTCAAACCAGGGCGACATGCCAGCTCCTACTCGCACGCAGGCTGAGTGATCTCTGTAAAGAGACTTTACAGCCTGCAGCAAGGGTCCGCTCACATTGTACCGGGGTAGTATCTCCCATAATTTCGCTCTTACAACTCTGTCAAACGCCTTTTCCAAGTCCACAAAAGCACAGAAAACTTTTTGGTTAACGGCCAAAAATTTTTCCGTGATCATGCGGAGGGAAAAGATCTGATCCATACACCCTCTTCCAGGTCTAAAGCCTCCTTGGGCCTCCCACAACAGCCTTTCAGATCTCTCTTGCATTCTTCTCGCTAAAACTTTAGCATAAACTTTACTACCTAAGCTAATCAAACTGATAGCCCTATGGCTTGCGCAGTCTATCTGTGAACCTTTGCCTTTATACAAAGGCACGATGACTGCACCTCGCCAATCGTCTGGGACCTCCCCTGATTTCCAGCATAAATTGCACAAAAACCAGAACAAGTCCAAGACGCGTGGCCCACCATATTTGATCATCTCGGCAGTAACTCCATCTGCTCCCGCTGACTTACCACATTTCAAACTTCGTATTGCACTCTCAACTTCTTTTACACTGATTTCGCCATCAGCTACATCAAGACTCAGCGTTTCGCTGCTACTTGAGACTGAGGCGTCATCACATTCATACATCTCCTTGTAAAATTCCGCCCATCGCTGCAAAACGTGTGGTTGTTCTGTTAGAATTTCACCGTCCTTCGAAAGCACCCCTTTCATTCTACAGGCTAACGAGCAACCTCGAGAAACACTAACTTCTCTCCAGAAAAGCTTCGTATTTTCCTTGAAGTTGTTCGTTAACCTTTCATCTCTTTCATTCTCTGCCTTTTCACGCTTCATCTTGATCAGTACTTTCGTCTGGTGCTTTTGCAGCTTATACTCTTTCTTTTTTATCTCTCTCATACTTTTATCTTTACCAGAGGCTTTATAATCCTGCCATGCCTTCTTCTTTCTTTCTACTGCATCTTGCACTTCATCATCCCACCATTCATCACGCTTTTTGCTAAAGCCCCTTTTACCTTTACCACATACCTCTATCGCTGCTTCCTTCATACAATCCCTAAGGTTCTGCCAGCATACTTCAATATTTCCATTTCCAGATTCACTGCTGTCTAGCTTTTTGGAAACTCTTTCTTGATATTCCTTTCTAGTCGGTGGGTCTTGAAGCTTTCAGCTTCTTATGCGGTAATTCGACTCCAAGTCTGGATACCTCGTGTAGCTGCGCCAACCTACCAACAGACCCCTTATTCTAGCAACGACTAGATAGTGGTCTGTTCCCAGATCGGAACCTCTAAACACTCGTGTGTGCATGACTTGGCTTCGAATACGCTGATCCACTAGGAATAAATCAATCATATTTTTCCCTTCCGTTCGTTCCCATTTATACATGTGAATTTGTTTGTGGTCAAATATAGTGTGTGCCACAACCAAATTTTATTATTAAACTGTTTATTATAATTAAAATTGTTTTATTTAGTAAATATTATTTAATTTACTACTTCCTTAAAAATACCCTTCTAACTTAACTCTAAAAATAAGAAACAGCTTGAAAAATTACAAATTTTGTCAAATCTCGAAAATATCGAAAAAACCGGGATCCCGGGATTTTTCTGAAATCGATATCGAAAATCCCGGTTTTGCTTGAATGGTCCGATATTGCGACCCCTAATCTATACTGATATTATAAAGCTATAGATCTTGTTTGGTTGACCGCGCTAATCTTAGGAACTATTGTTTCGAATTAAAAAAATATTTTTGTGTTGGATAGTCTAGTCGGGCTCTTAGTGTCATACGCAATAAATAGTTTCCATTTGTCCCGGGCGAAGTCACTTTAAATATAATCATATCCACAATATTACTTGATTCGAACTCGTAACCGATGTGGGCATTCGAGTAGATTACTGAGCTATAGCAGCATCCTGAGTTGTTATCGACGTAAATTGTTTTTAAATAACGTCTTATCTCTAAAGTTACATGTGGCGTACAGATATTATCATTTCTTTTGTTCCATTGTGCGATTGTTTCTTAAAGACATATAAAACAAACACACGATTTCAATCGCGAATTCATTTTCTTGACGATCAAATTATAAACGACAGTAAGATGTAGTGGCACCTTTGTACGTACGTTAAAAGCATACTTTTTTTTTGCTTTTCTTGTATATTATAATAGAATAGGCAGAAAACCACTTAACACGCAATACCTCCAGAATTCGATCGGAACGGAAATGTCTTAATGGGAATGGAGTGCCTTAACACTATGTTCCCAAGTTCCCTCTGCCATCAGTGGAATACAGCGTAATGCTAAAAAAATGATTCTTTACTTGTAAAATATTGCTAAGTTATTATCTCTTTTCTTTTTTTAATTTTTAACATTTTTAAAGTACTCTTTCACATTCAGGAAAAAACGCTATGTGTAGAATTCGTAAAAAAATTAACATAGCGGGACTCGAACTCGCTTCTCTTAGAAACCATCCAGGTGCTCTCACCACTAAGCCATGTGTTCTTATCATCGTTATCACATATGATTTAAAAGTTTTTTATTATTATATTTTAAATATTTTTAAAATCCAATCTCTTTTAGCTAAGCCTTTGATGTCAAAGTAGTACGTAAAGACGTTTGCGACGAAGCATTAAGTCCGTTTTGGTATGAACGTATTTATTTATGTTATAAAGAAACTAAAACAGTAAACTTGCGTTCCTCTATCCCAGATGTGTGAGAACACGTGTTGTAAAGTTATTCTTTACTAATATGATGCTTTTAATACTTGGTTCATTTTTTTTTCTATAGTTTAAACTATCTTCTCTGTTTGTTAATTCTTAGCTTCTTAGTTTTTCTTTTTTTATTTTATTTTACAAGTATTAGTTAAAGTTCACGAGGAAGAGCATTTTGAGACTAAGTTATTTTTACCTACTCATTTA
Source organism: Heliconius hermathena (assembly GCA_013403705.1). Classification (NCBI taxonomy): domain Eukaryota; kingdom Metazoa; phylum Arthropoda; class Insecta; order Lepidoptera; family Nymphalidae; genus Heliconius; species Heliconius hermathena. The sequence continues at coordinate 64,226 of JAAIXJ010001863.1, forward strand.
AGCGCATTTTAAGCATCAAAAGAAAAAAATAGGTAACTGTATTTAAGAGTTTAAATAATTTAAAGAGAACGTATTTTTTTATTCCTTTACCACATTAAAGTCGTTAGGCAGAGAAACCTTAGTTTTAAGTAGCAAGATTCACATCCTACTTGGAAGTATATAAAACACATACGTATAAAATTTTGAGTGTTGAGTGGCGGAACTCAACGCCGCGCTTTGCCTCGTTACCAGAGCGAAGAAATGAAAATATTAAATGTTTCATTTCCTCGAGTGGTAACCTAATCCACAGCTCAATTGAGTTTCGCCACTTAACACGTAATATTTCGAAAATAGAGCGGAAAGTGGGAAACGGAGTGTCTTAACATTGGGTTCCCATTGACTACCCTGCAATGGGTATCAGAGCCGTTCTATTTCTAAAATAAATCAAAGACGCACATCTTAGCGCTTTCGCGACACTTATTTGGCGTAGGTACTTACTCTACTTTATTCTTGTACATACTTTGTATTTGTCATTGCTTTGTTGCGTTGTTTATTTACATACCTATATAGATATTCGGAATATTTTGCCACTTTATCCGTTAATAGGAATTGATTGTGACACTTGTGTTGATGCATGCTATTAAGAAATTAAAAAAAAATTGTATTAAATATGTAAATAGATAGATGGATTTAATTTACGTTGAAATTCATAATTATGTTTTACATAAAATTTCTTTCCTTATTTGTCATTTACATACGTATTTTTTGTAGAAATAAGGGACAGTTAATTTTGGTAGTATCGCTCTGAGAAGAGTAGAGTCGATTTAAGTGTTTTGACATTAAATACTACGTCATTTTCAAGGTGTGTTTTAAAAAAACGATATACTATAATATAAATAATATTAATGCAATTTTTTTTAATGTAGATTTACTTAAGGACTCGGCTAAAACGTATCTTATAAGATACGAGTGTCTACTTACTTTATCTTTTAAATACAAAATGTACTAAACACAATAGAAGGAGTTAGGTTACTTTACACGAGTACACTGTAAACCTGTATCAACTGCTGACGTCTTAGGCAGGACAGTTGCTATATTTATATCTTCATGCACTTCCTTCCATGCTTGATATGATAAAGTGTTAACCCAGTACCTGTCCTATTTTCCACTTTCAGTCCATTTAAAGACAGGTGTCTTCAATGGTGGAACTCAAACAGGGGGAAGAAAATATTTTTAATCATAAATATCTTACTAAGAGACCAGTCGTGGCGCAGGGGCACAAATTTAATGTGCGACTGGTAACGAGGCAAAGCGCGGCATTGAGTTCCGCCACTCAACATGAATCGCTTCGAAAATTTAGTGGAAAGTGGGGACCGGAAGTGTCTAAATGGGAGCGGAGTGTCATAACTCTAAGTTCCCAGGTTCCCTCTGCACAATGTGAAGCTTACAAAAACATGCAATAAGACGCTTCATAATTTGATTCAAAGAATAAAATTTAGCTTACTATAAAATTAGACAAGTAGTAGTCACTTGCTTTATTTATAGAAAATATATACCTACCTAGAGCAATATTTCGATGAATATTAAAAATAAACCCATAAATAACCGATTTTTTTATATAAAATTATTATACAAATGTATCTTATAATAATTTTACAAAAGCTTTAAAGAATAGAACATGAGTGGTGCGTTTCCGTTCGTCTGACACATTCGAGATAAGGTGTCTGGTGAACATTTTTGTTTTTTATTTTTATCGTCTAACATGGTAGAAGATATATTTTTTCTGTTTAAAAATTATTTATATTTTGTGTATTTTGTAGGCGTTAGTCTAGAAAAATTGTAGAATTTTAATAGTGTAGTTACTTTTTTACTTACATTTTGAAAAAATGAGAATTTAGTGTCAAAACACTTTCTTAACTTTACCAGCGCAATGAGTAGCGTCCTATATAATAGAATAAAAAGTCAGAAACGAACTCACAGCTCCACCACGGCAAACAAAACTCCCCAATTGTGCCACTGCGGTGTTATGGTAACAATTTAGTCATGTTTATTAATAATTTACATATTAAAGTCCACCAGTGACTTCGTTTAAGCGCATAGTTCGCTTATGAGAGCAATGTGAAGTTCGAATTGAAATTATGATATTTCCGCATCGGCGGAAAGTAGGGAACAGAGTGTCTTAACACTCGGTTAGCTCTGCCTAAACTGCTGTGAGCGGGATATAGCGTGAAGCTGGTTTGATTTGATTTTAACCATGTCATACGTGTGTCATGACATTTTTTTCATGTTATCCTGTATACTACATAGTATACCTCGTATTTGTTATACTTACGTCTACATTAATAAAATCTCATTGTGGGGTATTGAGATTTTGTAGTCAACTCAAGACACATACAAAGCTCGGCGTTGAGTTCCGATGTTCAACACCTTCTCCTTGACAAAACTATAAGCTACATATATTTGGCATGAGGTGTAAAATGAAATGAAAATATTATTAAAAATAAAGTTTATTAAATAAAAACAGGAACAGCGCGAGTCGGGCTCGCCCACCACATAGTTGTCGAAATAGGTTTTTTGCGATATAAACAGCCATATATTTTACCATAGGTCTGAGTATACGGTTTTAATTTCAACTCGATATCTCCAAGCGTTCTTGAGATAAAGGCTTTTAACTTAGGCAGACAGACGGACAATAATGTAATCATATAAAGGTTCCTTTTTTCCTTAAAAAGTACGGAACCCTAAAAATAAAACTTCAATTCTTTAAAATTGTCTATTTGAATCTGTCAATGACCTCGTAAAAATGCACGCAGATGCTATTACAGAATTGGGCTACTAAATCGGTATTATTAGATCCCGAATGGCGATGATGATGTTTTATAGTTGTAAACTACACTACGTAGTGTATATTTGAGCCGGGTTATTTGAAATCGATTCTCTTATTTTTGAGAGATGGGTAGCGATGCAAAGCGGGGCGTTAAGTAGCACACTACACGCAATGCCTCCAGAATTCGGCGTAAAGTGAAACGATTTCGTGAAAATGTCACAATGGGGACGGGTCCTGAGGTTTCATCTGCTTACCCTGCTATGTGCTATGTGGGATACAGCGTAAAGCTAAAAAATAGTAATAATATACTACACCTACTTGTGTTCTACATATCGTTATTTGCCGATATTGATGTTTGCGGTTAACCGCAAAATATAGTGTTCACACTTTCCAATCCTATATTAATACAGTTGTAACTTAAACCGTCCTACTCTATGTATAAAGGACGCACATTTTATTTGAAAGTGGACACATTTGTGATTATAAACTTGTTTGGCTTTATATAATTGAATTTAAATCCGGTTTAAATATATTTATATTAAAATTGTTTTTGGCTTCACGCTGCATCTCGAAAAAAATTGATTTGCAGAGGCAACCCAGTGTTAAAACACTCCTTTTATCACGCCCCGCCCAATGATCGAGACATTGCGTGTAGAATGGCTAGGTTTCGTCTTGTTACTAGAGCAAGGAATTGAAAATATGGGAATGAAATCCACAATCGTCGCGTGCACAGTCGGAGACTGCTGCTGCGCCGCAAAACAGATAAGTTCGTCACTATTCTTACTGCTTACACTGTTATGTACGAGAGATACAATAATATTTAGTCAACATAACCACAAATAATCTTCAAAACGACAGTTAATATTTAGTTGTAATCATCCTGTAAAGTAAATACTTTAGTTTAAAGGTCAACTATTTAAAGTTAAATAAACAGTTTTGGCAGTCGGTCACATTAAATTTAAAAAGACTTATTTTATTGCGCCTCGTTCCCGCCACGTTTGTTATAATAGGGTTAGTAAAATAGTTGTATAGTATATTTATTTCATTATTAACTTTAAGGCATCACTCGCGTGGTTAATTGGAAATTATTAAATGCTGTGTGTGAGCATACTGCGATCAAACCCAACCATCTATTCTACCAGTTGGGACTCGCTCATAAAAAATTTCAAGTCATAAACCTACCACACCATAGGGCGAGATACAGTCTGCTCATTCGCCAAGAATCCAAGGGAGTAGCCAAAGCAATTAAGAAATCGTTGGCGGTAGTTAGATAATAAATGACAGATGGATGCCACCTCAGTCTTCCAGTAACCGTGGACTATTGCAGTGTTCCACTGTTTAGCTTTGTAATATTAGTTGAGATCACAAGATGTTGATGGTGATGTTTTAGGTTTTGATAAAATATTCCTTATGTTTCACAGATTCCCATATCATTCCAGATTGATCTCAGACTTAAAAACAAAATTTAAATGCTGTTTAAAATCTAGGGTGTTACGAATGGCAACTTTCTTATGTAATGGTAGGGATACGGATATAAGAAGATTACTATATTGGATTCGGTTACGGTTAAGGATACATTTTGTTATTTCAGAGATCTGTTACGGTTACGAGTCTACATAACATCCTTGTTTTAAATTTAATTGCGCTATATTTGGTACTCATAGGTGTATTTTTTATATTTATCGCCTAAAGTTGAAAGGTAAAAAAGACAAACCAAAATTGTAATTATACAAACAATAGATACAGAAGTTTGGTGTGAAGAGTTTCATAGTATGGTGGTATTAAAAAGTCTCTACTTGTCAATATATTTATTTTTAATATGAAGTTTTTGATTTATAAGATTTCTTTAATTTGCATTTTATTATATGAAAAATTAAATTAAATTAGCTTTACGCTGTATCCCGCTTCACTCCGTTAGCCACTTTCGGCGGAACTCAACGCCCGTCTTTTTGCCTTGGTGCCAGGGCGAAGAAATGAAAATATAAAGAAATAATAATTCATTTCCTCGAGTGGTGATGGACCCCATAACCGTCGCTTTGCAGATACTCTTGTGCCTCTATTTTAATATATAATATTATACAATAAATTACAACTTTTGCGTATATTCCTTATGTTTTGTTACAGTGAACTAAAAAAGTTATCAGAGGAAAGCTTGACGCGCCAGCCGGAGGAGGTGTTCGATATCATCTGCAAACTAGGCGAAGGTTCCTATGGCAGCGTATATAAGGTTGGAATTTATTATATCATTTATTTGGAGAGTATCAAAAGTTTTAACAAGTGTCTACTACTTCATGGTACGGCGAAACTCTTTCACAATTTTAAATACATATTTGTCTCGAAGAAGTATTATAATAAAAATTGATTTCCTGTAAAGATACAATTAAGCACGTAATGTCTTTAATTTATTAGGAAAGTTTAGAGCAGAGGTACTTACTTCTTTATGCAATTTATTAAAATATTAGGAATTTAGTTGTTTTTTTTTTGTATTATCGTCAGCGTTAGTCCAAGACATACCAACTGCAAAAATACGTTTCTTACAGTGGACTGTAAAAATAGCCTTAAAAGTGATGTGAATACTTGAAAAAGGTATTTAGTAGATTGTATTATTTCATCAACCCAGCCAGCTTACAAGTTAATTTGTCATCGCACCACTTCAATTAATAATTTTCACTATTTCAAAAAGATGCAGTTAGAACTAGATGGTCCAGCACTGACGCTAACGATAGACGTACGTATCTTAAAAGATCCTAAAACATTGAGAGCGTAGCCACTAAGACGACAAAAAATACTGGGCCGAACTTAATTATTTTTAATGGGAATAAATGGCAAATAATTTGCATCGAACAAAAAAATTACGTAAATGGGTACGTCTACGTAAAAATCTACGTAAATCGTCTACGTAAAAATTCCGGTGTGCATAAATACACGTATCTATTCATATATCTGCAAAAATTTAAAGTAACGGTACAAATCAAAGTTAATTAGGAAAGCTTATTATACTGTCCAAGAATATTTACAGGATAAAAATGATTTTAATTAAGATCATTTAAATTTACTGCAGGATAGCTACCATTGTATTATTGTATGAGGCAATAAAATTGTAACATCAATTTTGAAAACAGCAACTGTTGAGTCATCTCGGCAGAACTGCCTTCCGAGCCCGTGGTAGCTTTATGGTCATTCGACGATTCAAAATTGTTTGTAAAAGTATATTTGAATAAATAATATTTTGAATTTAAATTAAAAGTAAACATACCAACCGAATTGAGTTGACCTCCTTCTGTTGTTTTATAAAGTCGGCAAAAAATATATTCAATTTGGATATGCATTCTATAGGTTTACATGATGCAAATAATATAAAAATAGCGTTTTTACCTTATAATATTTTAATTTAAATAGGTCAAAAATTCAATTAATTTCTTTGTGCTTAATTAATTTTAACATATGGTATATGTATAAGATGTCAGTACTGCTCTTCACCGTTATAAGCACAAAGTATGTAGGGCATTGAGTATTAACGATCATCGTTTTGTATCGGATTAACCTAATTGATCTTTGGCATGTACTTTGAAAATTATGTTATTTTTCTTAGTATTTTAGTGTATTTTTTTTAGTATTGATTTAAGAAGACATGAGTGTAAATCCCGTTGCATGGACTATTTCATTGCGGAATTTAAATTGTTGTCCCAAAGCAATAACTAAATTTGGTAATACTCACCAAAAGAACAATCCCATAGCAAAATGGCAAAATCACGCCCATGCACATGCTACTACTTATTACACTACGGCCATGCTTTCGAATAGTATAAAAACAATGAAAAAACAAAATACTTATTTAGCACTAATAAATTATTACTTATCTTAATATTTATTTAAATAAGTATTTTTCTTTCCTAAGTGTTATGAATAATTTAAACACTTTAAAAATTTCAAAAATAATAAATTATTGTTACATATCGTCAAATTAGGTTTACACTCTAATTTGCAAGCCAAAATGCAGTGTTATTTCGGACAGCATAGTCAATCATGTTAATTATTAGATTTGCGGCTTTGAATTTTACTATTTTTATAAATTTCGGAGAATTTCAATATGAAATCATGTAAATTTATAGTAATGAATAACGAGGTATTTTAATAGTTTCTTTCCCTTACTTTTAAGGCTTTACACAAAGAGAGCGGGCAAGTGCTCGCGATCAAGCAAGTCCCGGTTGACACGGACCTGCAGGAGATTATCAAGGAGATATCTATAATGCAACAGTGTGATAGCCCCTATGTAGTCAAATACTATGGGAGTTACTTCAAAAATACAGATTTGTGGGTAAGTCGGTAATTTTCATATGGTAACTGGAAATAAATAATTGTATGTAAAAGTTTATACAACATTAAGTTATATGGAACTGAGCTGAACTAAATTATTTTGACGATCTATTTTCTATCACTATTCATTGCATGATTTCATTTCATTAAGTCTGTTATCTTGAGCTTTATATTAAATTTGTGTTTATATTATAGTCACAGTATGTCTCTGAGCTCAGTGTGCTCGCTGGCAAGGCCTCAAGAGCCTAACATTTTCCAATGTTTTTTTATCGCTGGCAACTCTAATCGGGACCTTCTGTTAATTTTGTCTCATCTCTCCATCTTCTGTGCTGCCTTCCTCTATTCCCATCCTTTGGATACCGATCCGTCATAATTTTGCTTTATTTTTCGTGTTTATTACTTAGTATATGCGCAGTCCATCTCCACTTTAGTTGGTCTATTTTGTAAGGATGTTTGTTACTTGAGTTTTGCTCTTACAGTTGTACTTCTTATTCTTTCTTGTTTTCTGATACTCATCATCCTACTTTCTATGGTTCTTTGGCAGTATCTCAGGATATCTATGTGGCATTTTATGAGTGACCAGATTTGCATCCATATGTAAGACAGAGTAAAATACAGCTGTTAAACTCTTTTCGCTTGATTGCTGTCGCGAATTCTTAATCATATTGCATGATAAATCATTTTCAAAATAAAATATTATAATTTACCATTATTATACTGAGGTACCATAGAAGCGGAAGGAAACGCTTAAACGTTAATATATTGCAATACAAATAAATAAATAAATCAGCTTCACGCTGTATCCCGCACACAGCAGGGTAGGCAGAGGGAACCTAGTGTTAAGACACTCCGTTCCCCACTTTCTGCCGAGTTCTGGAGGAATTGCGTGTGGAGTGGCGGAACTCAACGCCGCGCTTTGCCTCGACACCAGAGCGAAGAGAGATGAAAATATTAATGTAAATAAATATTATTAACGATAATCGAACCCACAATCAGTCGATTTTACAGTCACACTCTGTGCCCCTGCGCCACGACTGGCCTTAATACACTCACTTATAAATGAAACATCCACATATTAATATTTCGTATCAAAAGTCCAATTGCGTGTTGGTAACTTTTATGAGCCGCAGGTTCAATTATTAAATATCACAAATTTATGCACTAAAATCGTAATAATAATAAAAAGCTTTAGAATTTATTCAATGAATTATCTCAGGCACATAGAATGTGCCATGAGTAACTCTTACTTTTACCATTTAACCGCAGGGTTGAATGGTAAAACTAAAAGTCTCTGGTGTCAAACTTATTTAAAAATGTAAATAAAAATAGCATCAATAAATAAATATAATATATGACCAAAATAAGAATAAAAAAAGACAAAATCTAATAATACTACTTAAATACCTAATTTGTACTAATTTCAGATAGTAATGGAATACTGCGGCGCCGGCTCTGTATCAGACATAATGCGTCTCAGAAAGAAAACTTTATCTGAGGACGAAATAGCGACAATACTGTGTGACACGCTCAAAGGTCTAGAGTACTTGCATCGGAGGAGAAAAATACATAGAGATATAAAGGCTGGAAATATATTACTAAATACCGAGGGGCACGCGAAGCTCGCTGATTTTGGTGTGGCTGGACAGTTGACTGTAAGTTTTTTTTTATTATGGGTTTTGATAAGACAACTACTTTTTTTTTTATTTTTCTTTACTTATTATATACGATCGACGAGTCGTGGCCGCTCTGGAGTTAAGTTTAGAAACTTTGCGCATTGTTCACTTGAGAAGAAAATAATCTAAAGTACGAGAAATCCTAAAAGCATATCTGTGCGTAGCCTTCTACAGCTAACTTGTTAGTTGTCGTGGTATATTCTCATAAGTATGATATGAAATTAGTTAGATTAAATAACCCACAATTTACTGGTCAATAATCAATTACACAAATGTTGATAGATTTGTATTAACTGCTCGATGATTTTAAATAGTACTTATTGAGTTACTTTTCATAAATTTTATACTGTGAAATTTTTAATATACAAATTCCTATATATTATTCCATTTATAATAATTAATCCAAAATCATCCAATCCTAGGATACAATGGCAAAACGTAACACAGTAATCGGCACGCCGTTTTGGATGGCACCGGAAGTGATACAAGAGATAGGCTACGATTGTGTAGCAGATATATGGTCTTTGGGAATAACCGCGCTAGAAATGGCTGAAGGGAAACCGCCTTACGGTGACATTCATCCGATGAGAGCGATATTCATGATACCCACTAAACCGCCGCCGTCATTTAGGTAAGGATTTGTGTGATTATCATGTTTTTGTGATGCACTTACCATACTCATCATTTACATACATATACAGGATGGAAGTGTTAGCACCACTTTAAATGAAACCACAGTTTTAACGACTCTATGACAGACTAATACAATCAAAAAAATGTTTTTCCCAAAAATGAAAAAGTGATTTTTTCAAACAAAATAAATAATAAAATTATTGTTGTAATATAAAACGCCATTTGTCAAGAACGACGCACGCACACATAAACCTATCAAAGGGAAACCGCCGCATACGCCTCATTCCGAAATCGAGTCGTAGGTATTGGCGATAAAGTTCAAAGTTGTTTAACCTTTAGTAGTATTTTTTTAGTAGTATGTGTTTACGTTATTGGTATCTATGCGTAACTGCGCCACACGAAATACAGGTATGGATAAACGTCGTGAAATGAAAAAAAGATCCTACGTCTAAACTGTTGACGTACCTTGATTATTTCTCTAGGTATGGGTTTAAAATATTTTACCCTATATGCTGTTGCCGTAAAAGGTGCGCTGACATGGTGTACTTCCATATGTATAATACTGTATAATATTTCTGCATATTGCTTGTTAAAAAAATATTTTCAATAGAAATTATCATTTTACAATAAAAAACATTTTTTTTTTTCATGTTAACTAATTTCTACATATATCCACATATTGCACAGTGGTATATGTGATGATTAATAATAATAAATCTCGATGGGGATTCAAACTCATAATCTTTGAACTTATTAATGTATTATACCAAACAAGATTTTATTAATACTAATATTATTACAGAATTAAAAGGCATTCCAAATGTAAATATCAAGTCCATATAATATTTGTTTATGTATTTCCCGCATCAAATATTGTTATGATGGCTTTGCGCTTTAAGGGATAGAGCAAGTTAATCTAATGTTTAAATAAGATTTACGTATATACATATAATACAGTATCTTAACATTAGGTTCCCAGGTAACCTCTGCCAACCTTGCTATGTATGGGATACAGCGTGAAGCTAAAAACAATATATTATGTCCTTGAATAAGTTATCGCTGTTTTTTTGTTTAAAAAATTAAATAAAATATAATGCTTACAATGACATTACTCATAGTATTGGCCATCATTAGAGACCACTTTCTACCATCTCTCTGGTAGCAATTGAATCCCCTGTCGGAAAAACCCACGATTTTTTTCGCTTTGGATTGTCGTAGTGAATCCACTTTTCATCCCCAGTGACGATACGGTGCAGAAAACCTTTTCTCTTTTGCCGTTGAAGCAACAATTCACACATGAGAAAACGTCGTTCTACGTCTCTCGGCTTCAACTCATACGGCACCCAATGCCCTTGCTTTTGGATCATTCCTAACGCTTTTAAACGTTTTGAAACTGTTGACGCATCTACTTGTAACGTTTTCCCGAGCTCTACTAACGTCTGACATGGATCTTCTTCAAGCAATGCCTCCAATTCTTTGTCTTCAAATTTTGTCGGTGCTCCAGAACGCTCTTTGTCTTCAAGGTCAAAATCATTACTTTTGAAGCGCCTAAACCAGTCTCTGCACGTTGTATTCGACAAAGCATTGTCACCATATGTCTCAACGAGAATTCTGTGTTCTTCTGCTGCAGATATTTTCTGAATAAAGCAGTGCAATAAAATTCCCCGCAAAAGCACTTTATTAGGCATAAAAGCACACATTTTCACAAAGGGAAAATAAATATGTAGTTGACACTGTAGTAAACACTATTCTACTATAATTTGAGGTTACATATAGTACTACTTTGGTGATTCGTTACCGTACGAAATTCCATGCACAGAGTGCCGCAACGCCATCTTTCAAAAAACAGCAGCAACTTATTCAAGGTCCTAATATGTATTTTAATAGTAGCTTTATTAACAGATTTAATGTTATATTTACAGACAACCAGATCAATGGTCGCCAGAATTCATAGATTTTGTAAGTCAATGTCTTATAAAGAATCCTGAAGAAAGAGCTACCGCTGAATACTTGTTGAACCATGAGTTTATAGGTGATGTATATATAATAATAGTTATAATAATCAGCTTCACGCTGTATCCCGCACTCATCAGGGTAGGCAGAGGGAACCTACTGTTAAGACACTCCGTTCTCCACTTTCTGCCGAATTCTGGAGGCATTGCGTGTTGAGTAGCAGAACTCAACGCCGCGCTTTTGCCTCGACACCAGAGCGAAGAAATGGAAATATAAATTTAAGTAAACATTTCATCTCGAGTGGGGATCGAACCGCCAACCAGTCGGTTTTACAGTCACACTTTGCCCCTGCGCCACGACTGGCCTCATAGTTTTAATTATATTTAAAACGTAAGATATATGTAATTGTTATTTATTTTCAAGTAAGTTTTGTAAAGGATTACCAAAGCAAGCTTCATTTTCCCGTATATAGCACGGTAGGTAAAGGGAACCTAGTGTTAAAACATTATGTGTTGAGTGGAACACAGTGCTGCGCTTTTTCTTATTACCAGAGCTAGGAAAGAAATAAAAAAAATATAAAATCCTCGAGTCGGAGTCGAAATTACGACCATTGCATTTTCAGTGGACTTATAATAAAATAATAAAATTTAATTTTTAATTACAGGTAACGCTAAACAAGCCAGCATATTAAGTGCAATGATAGCAGAAGCGAGGGAGATAAGAGAGAGTCAAGCGTTTAGAGCGTTAGCGGCTGCTAAAGCACAGGTGCGTTTCTTTAATATTTTGAGTTTCACGACCATATTTAAGGGTTTCTTATACAGAATCTTAGAGATATCTTTTGTACACATTTTTATTGTTGTTATATAATTTCTGTATTTTTTCTTGTATGGTCCATACATTTTTGTGACTGTCCAACAGACAGAAAGACTTTAAAACGAACCAGTAGTTCCAGAGATAAGCGCGTTTAACCAAACAATTTCATCAGCTTTATAATGCTAGTATATTTTTAACATTTTTAAAGTGTTATTCCTAGCATAACAAATGAGCTAATTGCAGAACGCGGCAGGAGTGGCGGCTCGCAGCGAGGCGGGCGGCGACTACAGCGAGGCCACGATGAAGGCGGACGCCACGCTGGTGCCCGCCGCCGACCTCTCCGCCGACCTCGCCGCCGACCTCGCCGCCGACCTCGGCACCATGGTCATCTACGACCACGACCTCGCCACCATGAAGCGTGAGTGCCGGCCAGCTTTAAAAACACTAAAACACACTTTTATATAAATATAACGGTTGACGGTTGAGCTACGTATAGTTGCTAGGTTACAATTATTACAAGTGGTTCAAATTCAGATTCTTACATTTTATTACATATTTATACCCATTTTAAAACATAAGTAAACCTAGACCAAATTAAATAGAAATTAAAAAGTTACATAAAAGTTTGAGAAACAGTATTTCTTTGTTTACATTTTGTCTCATGCATAAATGAATTGACTATAGTTACACCTCGACCTAATAAGAGCGTTAAAAATAAAAAGGTTAAGGTATAAATTATATTAGTAAGGATTATAATATTAAAGGGTAGGAATTATACCAAAGTGTTGTTGTATTTCAGGTCACGACACAGACCCAATGGACACTAATAGGCCTAAGTACAGGCCGTTGTTCTTAGAACATTTCGAGAAGAAAGAAGTCAATCATCTTGCATTGCCCTCTAACGGCACTCTCGGGGAACTACATTTAGATCACAGGTAAGAAAATATGCTACAGTTAGATCGACGAGTCATGGCCGCTCTAAACTACCGTGCATGAGATTTAATTGAGATTTATTCCATCATTTTTTATCCCGTATCTGGAATATATAGGAATATATAGGCTTTATATAAATAAAAAATAATTTTATTGTTATTACAGTTACTTATTTATTAAAAACATACATTCCAGGATATCAACAGAACCAGACGATATCCAACTAAGCTCAATCCCACAGCTGGGTCTAAATCCCCCACTGGGCGCGGGCGTGGGCGTGGGCGTGTCCACGGGAACAATGGCGGCCGATAACTTCGAATTCGTAAGTCAACTACACATCGTCACACTGCTCGCGCTCGCACGTAAGTCACTGGTGTAACTGGTGGTTTACTAACGGTGGTTTAACTGTGTTTTAATTATCAGGTTAACTGTGCGGCTAATCGGTTAAAATGTGAGGTTAATTGGTAGTATAACTGCTGGACTACTAATGGCAGTGTAAATGGACTACTTACATATAACTAGATGCTTTAACTTTGGTTTAGCTGCTAGAATTCTAATAGGTTATTTAACTAAAATTACTAACGGCGGCTTAACTGCGCATAACGTCATTTCCTTCTACATATTAATTATTAATACCGTGTTATATTATATAATTACTTCTTTAATCGACAAATTCCTGTGAAAGTATTGTAGATGAGATCATTATAAAGTGTTTTGATCCTATAATGCCCTGATTTGGATATTTAATCCTATAATATTTTAATAGAAAACAAAGAATTTTTGAATAATAATTTTTATGACGGAAATTTACACGCAAAGGTCATTAGAGATTAGTATTAAGAGAAATTTTACATTATTAACATGGGTCAGTTTAAAATTTTCACAACTGCATTGGCTACAGGGTCCTCTGTTTTAATATAAAAATATTAACATTTTGGTTATTTTTAATAAATTTTGAAACGAAAAGGCTACAGTGGGTGTATTGTCGCAGCTGGCCTTCCTGCCGGAGAGCGAGCTGGAGGCGCGCATGGCGCGGCTGGACGCGGACATGGAGGCCGACATCGAGCGCCTGCACGCGCGCTACGAGCGCAAGCGCCGCCCCATCCTCGACGCCATCTCGCTCAAGCGCCAGCGCCAGCAGAACTTCTGAGTGCGGGGCGGCCAAGTGAGGACGGAATGCAACACCTGTGTAAATGAAGATATTAGAACAAGCGAAGTATGTTCAGTAGATATGGTAGATACGAGATGGATGTGGAAAGGCGTATTGCTGCCGGTAACAAGGTTAACGGAGCCTTAGCTGCATTGATGAGACGAAACGTCAGCACAGCTGCGCGTTTGGCCGTACACAATGCAGTTTTGGTACCGACGATGTTATACGGCAGCGAAACGTGAGTATTACAGAAGAAGAATGAAAGAAAGATGAATGCCGTGGAGATGCGATCTCTTCGTAGGATATGCGGAGTCAGCTTAGCTGATCGAATCCGCAATGAAGAGATACACAGAATGGCAGGTACTAGCGAGGATGTCACGGTGAGAATGAAGAACGTGCTCAGCTGGTTTGGGCACGTCGAACGAATGGCAAAAAAGATTTATGATGGAAAAATGAGCGGTAAGAGAGGTAGGGGGATACCTCGGTTGACCTTTGAAAACACAGTATCAAAGATACTGGAGGAAGGTCACGTAAAAAGCATGAGGACCCCCCGGAGAGCATGAATAAAGAGGTTGATGAAAGTGGACGAGGCGAAAGAGGTATGAAGAGACCGTAGCGTTTGGCGCTCCATTCTCCCTGACTACCCCGCTAGGGATAAAGCGTGAAATTATAGTATAGTATAGTAGTTTATTTCTTTTTTTTTATCTTTATTTAAAGGACTTGTCACGCAAGGAGTTACATGTCGTCCTGTAATATAACCACTGTACATTCACCTTATCTATATTAAAAATTAAACTCTGGCATTGAATAACTGCTAGCAAAAGCTAAACAAACTATTGCAATTCTTTAATTCTCTTGTCTAAGCCTAAATTTACTAAATTATACAAGCTAAAAGCAGAATTAGAACTAGGGTAAACTAACATACTATTACAAATACCAACATTCATAGTATCATCAACAAATGTGAGTTTTCTCAAAGATTCGTTCCGTCTACATTCCATCAACATATGACATACATCTTCCTTTTTTCCACATACTATACACATTGGCGAAGCAGTTTAATTAATTATAAAAGCAAAATGATTGAGTGGAATGTGACCGGATCGAATTCTAAAAGCTAACACAAGAGTTTTTCTGTTAAGGTTACATGATTCAAACCAGGGAAAGCGAAAAGGCTCAGGACGTAGAGTTATACCAAATTCCTTTGTCCTGCGATGTTTTTTTCATAATGCTGCACCCATATTTTACGGACGTGTTCTCTCAAAACCGGAAACAAATCACTGAAACATTGCTCTAAGCTAAGGAGTATTCCATCATGTGTAGCCTCCCTTGCAAGGCCATCAACTATTTCATTTCCTGAAATTCCTAAATGGGAAGGAATCCACTGTAGTATAACGTCCTTATTTAATTGTTTCAAATACTTCAAATACTGAATTGTTTTCAAAATATTGTAAGCTATCGGAGTTCCTCGAAAATTCGAAGTGCACCGAGCTACGTGTTGTAGCGCACTTCTAGCGTCTGTTAAAATAACAAATTTGTTGTGACATATTGTACTAATATAAGAAAGTGCATATGCTATGGCAAACAATTCGATGTACATAATGGAAGCACTAGTATCTATTTTAAATTTAAAATAATTTCTCTGCTGTTGGTCTAAAATAGCTGCTCCCAAACCATTAACTCCTTTGGATCTATCTGTATAAATTTTAGAGAAAGTGGATATAAATAAAGTTCGCTTTCCATGATATGCAATGGAGTCGTTTTGATAAATCCACCAATAATAGGCATACTTTGATTTTGAATTTTGTCAATTTTATATAAAATCATTTTTGAGCTATTGTCGTAAAGAAAACAGGCATAATCCATACAACTCCGAATCATAGAAACATATAATCTTCTTAAGTGCTTAGGATGAAGGCCCCAGAATGTACCTGCCAACATTTTGAAAATATTCAAACATTTATCTGTTTTGAGTAAAATTTCATTAATGTGTCTAGTCCATTTAAGACCTCTATCCGACCAAAGACCCAAGTACCTTACACAATCAACTACTTGCAACTGACTTCCTTTCAACTCTAACTTAAAATTTACAGGATTTTTATTCTTTCCTTTTCTAAAAATGCAAACTTTGGTCTTTTTATTAGATATATTCAGACCTAAAGATTCTATTAAATTGCAAAATTTGTCTAAAGCTAATTGTAATTTTGAAGAACAGTCCTCCACTCCTTGTAAGAACAATACAAGACAAAATCATCAGCAAACTGAGAGATCCAAACATTGTCTAAGTCTCGACATAAAATCATCGTGACCACATTAAATAGCAGCGGAGACAAAGGATCTCCTTGAGCGAGCCCACAACCTGCATTTCTTGACATAATAGCGTTATTAGAATAGCGTATACTCAATTCTCTCGATTTCATCAATTCCCAGAGATAAGAAAAAAATTTTGACCCAACACCAAGACTATCTAATTTTTGCAATAAAATTGTAATGTCAACATTATTGTATGCGCTCTCAATGTCCACAAAACGTCCTACAGTAAACAAATTGTTCCCAAATCCTAATTGTATTTGAGAAACCAAGCTAGTCAGACTATCCAGACATGAGTGTGCTCTTCTAAAACCTACAGTATTACTAGAAAAATAGTCTGACTTTTCGAAAAACCGTTCTAAACGATTTTTTAACATTGTATGAAAAATTTTACACGGACACGATAACAGAGCAATAGATCTTACGTCCATTGATGACTGTCGTCCTGGCTTGGGAATAGGTACTATAGAAGTCTTCCTCCATCGAACTGGGACATATCCAGAAGAAAGGAACATGTTATAAATTTTAATCAAAACCTGCTTCCCATTTAGAGGAAGATGTTTAATCATGGAAAAAGAAATGGAATCCTCACCAGGAGCTGTATCTTTATTTTTTATAGCACTATAAGTTTAAGCGACACGAAGTGTGATTTTACAGTCACACTTCGTGCCGCTAAGCCACGACTGGCCTCAAATTTTGATTTTCAATTGTTGTTTATATTGCTACTATTATTAATTTTTTGAAACAAACTATTTCTTTTTTTCCAGATTCTGTGGCGAATTAGCTGTATATTATAGCAGGCTGTTAAAAGTAACGACGTAACAAATGTCCTGTACGTACAACTAAATCACACGTCCCTATGACAGCAGTTGTCGAATGTCATTGTAACACGGCAGACACAGAGCATAAATGATAGAAGAGTGATAAGTTAAAAATATGCTGTACGCTTTTTCTTTATTGTTGAAAATTTAACACATTTATTATAACTAATGTAATAATAATTACTATCGAATCTTATTTTTTTTTAAAACAACTATATTTTGTATGTAAAAATGTACTCAAAAATAATACAAATACAATGGCGGAACATGACATTTTTAAAGTAACATTTTTGAAAAATTTTATCTCTAATTTTAATCGGCCTAATATTTTTTGATATTTAATATTATCGGCTCTAAATTACGGCTTTTTAGCCTATTGGCTTGGTGCTTTATACCAATTTAGATTGGAATGGCGGATGAAGATCGGATATTTTTTTTTATTTTGCAATGTTGACAATTAGAGGTGCCAAAATCAGCATCGATCGTTTGTTCCTAGACGACATTTTTTTCAGCCAAGTTTTGGAAAAATTCTCAAAAAAAATTGCATTTCGCCCAAAAATATTGCAATTTGTTAGCAATGGATTGTAGTGATATAAGATTGTTGTAGTAATATAGTGTAGTTGATTCGTACGTAATATGAGACATACATATCTATATTTAAACGGCCTTTATATCCGTTGGGGTTTATTATAAGCAATATATTTTATATTTACTTTCATTTATTTTGATGCTTTAAGGTGGAAGATATTTTTTGTTGGTAATTATTGTTTATCTATCTTTTCTTAGTTTTTGACGTGAACTGAGTATAATAATGAACCACACCCAGCGGATATACGATACAAAGTTTTTTTGTATGTAGTATGTTGTAATAAATACATGACAATATTATTAAAATATAGTTAAAGTAGATTATTTAATTTTCATTATTATTGTGTTAATTATTTTTTCATGTAAAGAAAAATACGTAATTTTTTTATTTAGATTTTTTCTTTTGTCTGTGGTTAGATATATATTTTTATTTTCTTTCTTAGTTTAATTTTAGTTCCTTCTTTAGATCTCAGACGTGTCATCGGGATAGTTGTATTATATTTCAATATTAGATTATTTAGAAATGATCATGATTTATTACGATGGATGATAAATTTTGTAAATAAACATTTTGTAGAATGAATGTAATCATTCGTTGCCAATTGCTTAATTTAAACGTAAATGGAGTCTTAGCAGAGGGTTGTGAGATTCATCAGTTCTAAATATATGCGTCGTACATAGCATATTGTTAACTAACATTTTATTAATAATAATAATAATAATTCTCTTAGTTGAATTTTTTAATGATTTTCAATTATTTTGATTTTCTCTGATATATGCTATGAATGACCTTTAATACATTTAAAATATATTGTATTAAACAAACGATTATATATTTTACCATTATAGATATAAAGCGTCCTGTAGTAAGAAAAATATAATATGACCAAATTGTGAACAGTTTGTTGTATGGTGATGACGTATTGATAGAAAAAGCACACTGTATATATAACGTTCTTATATAAATATATATATTATAATAGATTATAATATACGTATTATATATATATATATATATATATATATATATGTGTGTATGTATGTATATATTATTCTTTGCTTTATTTCATATAAGCTTATTACCGCAGATGAATAATATTTCTAATAATACGTTATTAACCGTCTACATTTTAAAGAGTGTATTTTATTAGAAAAAAAAAGAAAATTTGAAATATAAAAAGTTACAAATTTAGAAGTGCCATTAATTAAAGTATTTTCGTACATTCAAGCAATATACTTTAATATTAATAAATGATTATTGATATTGTAAGTGGAGTGATTTTTTGGAGTGCCATTTTGGTGTCATTTTGCAATTTTTTGAGCTTATTTTTTGTTTGAAAGCTGTTTTTTTTAAATAATATTGCTTAATGATAATAATTAATGGTCAGCAGAATGTATAATGGGTAATTATTAAGTTCTATAATTAATATGCGGTATTCTTTTTTATATCTTATATATACATCGAATTACATATGAAGTAAGTTTTTTGTTTATTTGTATTATTGATTTTTTTTTATGAAATTTGTCGATCTGTTACAAAATTAATGAAATTTTATTTTGTCTTTATGAAGCATATATTAATGTTGTTTAAAGATTTGCATTTTCCATAACTTTAAATATAAATTAGAAATGAAATATAATCAATAAATACGGTAAGACATTCTGCTGATCTATCGATTGGTCTAAACATACGTCGTATAAAATAGTGAGGGAGAAGATTTTCTGTAAATTGTACAGGGTATGTAAAGCTGAAAGCATGTGTTTGCTGCGACCGTTGCTATGAAATCTTTTTATAGATTCACGCTGTATCCTGCACATAGCAAAGTAGACAGACACTCCGTTCCCGTTAGGTCACCATTTTCACGTTTTATTTCCTCCCAGAGTGGGAATCAAACAAACAACCTGTCACGTTGACAGTCGCACGCGAGTCTTAAATCTCTGAACAATCAAATCAAAATGTTCATAAACATTTACAAAATTTTAAAACCAATATTTTAACTTAATTTTGAATCTTCATTGATCGACTCGTGAAAAAAAAGTTATTAAGAGAAAGTGTTGTAAAGAATTGTAATGCCGTGACGGCGTTACAATTAGCGTCATCTTACTTTCATACTGTTGCGATCTGCGTGAGAGGAACCAGTAGGTACGTGTATTTAGAGCTCGTTTAGATCGTGCAAAGAAAATATTATACATAAAAAAACATTAATAATAGGGGCAGTCACCAGTCGTGAGGCAGTCGCCCAAGCGTGCGCGGCGTGACAGGTTGTGGGTTCGATTCCCACTCGAAAAAATTAAATATTTAATATTTTCATTTCTTCGCTCTGGTAATGAGGTAAACCGTGACGTTGGGTTCCGCCACTTTACACGTAATGCCTCCAAAATTCGGCGGAAATGGACAAAGGACGTGTCTTAACACTGAGTCCCCGGGTTCCCTCTGCCTAACATGCTACGTGCGGCGTGCATATACAGCGTGAATTATGTAATAATATGTGAAGTAATGTAATAATAGAAATTTCCAATTGAATAGAAGGAATGAATTTCAAATATTCGTAATCATCAAATATTCTCTCTGATATTTTCTAGTTACTACATGTAGTCAAACTATTATAGGATTTTTTAAATTTAAATTTTAAAACTAATGTTCATATTCAAAAGTTTTAACAAATAAAATAATACGTTGTTAACGTTCAGCAGCGGTCGATTCCGTAGCGACGTTTAAAAACTAGCGATAAAATTAAGAATGTCCTATATAGCTTTCAAAAGCCTATATTTTTTTATCTTCACGAATTTCCTGTTTTTGACGGAGTTCTAGGCCCAATGCTTAGTGTTGGTGGTTTGTAAATCATATCTAATATCCCCCCTAATGAGAGACAAAAATTTTCTTGTATAAATTATAATTTCCCCACTTTCCGCCGAATTCTAGAGCGTGTAATGTAAATATTAAATATTTCATTTCCTGAGTGGGAATCGAACCCACACTTGTCGCGTCTACAGTCAGTCACATGCAGCGACTGGCCTCTAGTTATTAGGTGTCGCTACGTTTACTTATTTTTGTACAAAGAAAGAAGAACTTGTGTAAATTTGGCGTGAGCTTATATATGTACGTTTGATTATTGCACAGTAATTGTTATATCGGCCTATAATTTCCTGTGGTTTAGAATTTTTTCCCTTCGATGTTTATCAATAAAAGGAAATAACTATGTTTAAATTTTAACTGTTACGTAAAAAGCCTGCCGAGCGTGATAACTTCCTCTACAACTGACACTACCGACATTTTTGTGTAGCTTATCTAATCTGGCTACACGCTGTATCCCTAGCGGGGTAGTCAGAGAGAAGTCTCTACATACTTCTTTCGCCTCGTGGTCGGGGTCCTCATGCTTTTTACGTGACCTTCCTCCAGTATCTCCGATAGATACTGTGTTTTCGAAGAACAACCGAGGTTTTGTGTAACATTATTTGATTTTGTGTAGCTTGACGATCCAAAGAATAATCCAAGATATTTAAATTTTGAAAATGTCAGTATGAGGACTTGAGTGTGTCCGTGGTCGAACGTTGGTATTAATTAATTAATTAATATTTGAAAATAAAAAAAAATCAGCTTTACACTGTATCACGCACACAACAGGGTAGAGGGAACATAGTGCTTAGGCATTCCGTTTTCCACTTTCCGCCGAGTTCTGGAGGTATTGCGTGTTGAGTGACGGAATACCAGAGCGAAGAAATGAAAATATAGATGTGAATAAATATTACATCTCCTCGAGTGGGGATCGAATCCACAACCAGTCGATTTTACAGTCACACTTTGTGCTCCTACGCTACGACTGGCTAGTTATTTTTTCTAGTTACCTCTCTTTATTCGTAATAAAAAAATAACATTAAAAGAAATTATAGGTCGATAGCTAAAGCATTTTCGTAGAATGTGTACAGTACGGATTACTTCCACCAGTCCATTATATTTTACCGTACAAAATTTGTTTCATTTATCTAAATAACATACATTTTTGTTTTTACAATCAATATTATTTGTAAAATTTCATATTATAAAATGTTCAATTAAATCCTAAATCTCGCACTCAGAAATGACAATTAATTTTAAACGACCTTAAATATTTTACAGATTTTTATTTGTATTAATTTAATGTTAGTTTAACGTTAAATAGCGTTTTTGAGAGCGAATGTAAATCTGTTTGTTATGGGAAGAGATCTGACAGCTATAGTATGGTGTTTTATTATTTTTTTCTCTTATGCTGTTTATTAAGAACATTAGTAAATAATTTATATATAGGTATAAGCACTTGATGGTTGCGACTTCAAATCCAACGGTAGAGAAATAATATTCTTAATATTTAATTAAATACTATTTTTCTTCTACAGATGTGATGAAGATCTCTTATAAAATAAAGATAAAGATTTTTTAATTTCTCTTTTGTCAGATCTTTTCCTACCAAGTATTATATAATAAATATATATAAAAAATGTGTAAATATATATATGTAAATCCGTACAAAGCCTCGAGTGCCGTACTACAATATGTAGAAAGGAAACTATAGTTGTTGATTTCCCGTGACTTTACACGCGATTATACTTTTGTGACGATTTCATAATTTAATATTAATTGTGACACCTTTCCTAAAGTTCATAAAATATCATTATCCGACAGTAACGCGATGATTGTGGATTCGATTCCTACTCGAGGAAATGAATTAATAATTTTTTCGATTTGGTAACAAGACAAAGCGTGCCGTTGAGTTTCGACACGCAGTGTCTCAACGTTAGGCAGTGCGCGGAGGGCGGAGTGTCTTGACTCTATTTATATATAAAATATAATATTGTAACAGAAAAATTTTCGTCACAAAAATGTAATCGCGTGTCTAAATAAGTGTTTATATATAATTCATTTTATAGTACAAGTGCACTTTTTTGTAGCCGTATCAAATTGTTATAATAAGCCTTATATTTTTGGATGATGACTCACAAATGAAGTAAAAAAATATAAATTATACAAGCATTTCATTTAAAAATCTTTTTATTTCGAGTATTTTTTTTATTTTTATATACAGGCTTAGAGTCGATTATAGATAAATGATGTAGATTGTTTAGACATTTGCCTCTTAGACTATACAGAATACATATATCGACTAGTTTTATTTGTGCTGAATTTCTACAATAAAGTAACATTCCGATTGAATAAAATATATTTTAAAAAAATATTAACTTACAAACAGGATATTGTTTTAATTATCTGCGCTATTTTATTGAAGAATATTAAATGATCTAAAAATAGTTGTTATAGTTGTTTGAAAAAAGAAATTGTATTTTTAATAATAAATTTAAATCGAATTACACACAAAATTTCTGGTGCATTATAATTGATATCGAATCGTAGTTTGAGATTAAACGAATATTCGCATAATTTAATAATTTCAATATTGAAAAACTATTTAAACTATATATAATCTTAATAAATAAATTAAAAAAATCGTAAGATGACATGTAATCACAAAATCTTACAAATATCGTTCTGGATTGAACCGATTGCCTATGGCTTAGTAGTCAATACTTAAAATTTGAAAGCATAATATTTTTATGTTATACCGTGTGATAAAGATAAAGAAATATATATTTATATACTTAAGGAACATTCACTGCCATGTTTTGACGTATTCAAGTTAAAATCATTACAAAGTATACTAAAGCGACAAAAATTCAATATAATACAAAGCTGTCTTTTATCCACACATATTCCATTAAGTCGAAAGTTCAAATTCCGCAAACTAAAACTTTCATGTAGACAGACAGATAGGTATTTGTTTAGAACTCTTAAATATAATATTCTAAAGAGTATTTTCAATAATTAACATTCATAGTTTGAACAATTATTTTATAACAAGTGTCTTATTTACATATTTCAATATATTTCATATTTTACAATATACATAAATAATATTTAGACAAAAAAATAAATAGTAACATAAGGTGATTCTCAACCTTTTTTTGTTGCGGCACATATTTAACGATTTCAAAATTTGGCGACACACAAAGAAAAAGTTAAAAATTATTTACTACAACACACTGCATAAATAGTTTATGAGAAAAAATTTAAATATACGAATTTATTTTTTTGTGGATTTAAATATATATTTATGTTAAAAATATTTTTCTTTTTAAATGATATAATTTAATAATATTAACATTATTATATATTTGCAAAATTTGGCGGCACACAAAAGTGCCATGGCACAGTGGTTGAGAATCACTGGTCTAGACATTTCAAATCACACTTACTTTTATTTATTGTGATGTAGAATTGGAAATTTAATATAAATAAAAAAAATGAACGCAGTGTTAAGTTCCGCCAATTCACAAGCAATATCTTTAAAAAGGTTAGGAAGTCGAGAATGGATTGTTTTTTAACACTCGCTTCCCTCTACTACCCTGGTAGACAAGGAGAAAATATATTTTTCTTATTTTTATTAAAACTAAGTGTGATACAAGTATGGAAATAACAAAATCAAATCTTTGTAATGTATATACAAACAATTTAATGTATACATATTAGATACCTATGTATACACAAATGTGCTATCGCGATAGGCGATAACACTATAATTACAGGATCAAACATATAACAGACGACATACATTTTGATTGTAATTCACAAAGAAAATTATAATCATTAAAACTATTAAATGATTTAGTTTTAACTTGTTTCAAACCTCACTTTAAATATAAAATAAGGGGTTTTTTCAATAAATAATATATTATTTAAAGATAAATATTGTTTAGTAGTTATCTATTAGAGACTAAAATTAATATCATTGTTATAACATAATCACAGCAATTAAAGGAGAGTAAATAAAAGTAACTAGTAAATAACATATGAAATTATCACTTCCTGATAAGTGCCTGATAATTTATTCGATAGATATACATATTATCATATCTACAAAGTAAATTAACAGAAGCCAGAGAATATAGTTAGAGTATGTTAGTATAATATATCTAAGATAACTAATAGTGCTAATTCTTCATACATTTCATTATTATTTTATAAAAATATGATGACTATTTCTAATAAATTGGTTCATCACTTTTTGGTTACATATGTAATTTTTTATACATCATATTACTTTAAAGTGGTAATTTTTCAATACAATAAACAATATTGTAGAGTATCTATATATAGTTACACGGTCGTAGTCGTGCTCCGCCTGTATGCCGGGTTAGAATATAACGTCTATAGGTTTGTGGTAATATCAATGCAAATGCGGCAGGTTGTGGGTTCGATTCCCAATCGAGAAAATGAAATATTTAATATTCATTTCCCTCACTCTGGAAAAGGCAAAGCGCAGCGTTAAGGTCTGCCATTGAAGTTGCAATGCCAAAATAGGGAACGGAAGTGTTTTAATGGGAACGGAGTGTTAGGTTCCCTCTGCTTACTGTGCTATATACGGGATACAGCGTTAAGCTAAATAAAAAGTAATCTTTGGTCGAACACATTATAACTTGTTTGAGGTTTGATAGTCATAAATTTTTTTTTAAAGTAACAACTGGATAACGTATTCAAATTCAATATTAATCAGTTTAACTATAGCAATCGTGTATAGTATATTTGTTATAAAAGAGATTCATAAATTTATAAAGATACAAAAAAGATTACTTTTCGTAATTTAAGACGAAAAATACATTTCGATCATATTAAATACAACATTTTATTCGTGTAATTATTACATCATTTAAATAACCATGACTGTCAATAATAATAAAATAATCTAAGTGATTAATAATACCTTTACATAAATAAAAAAATATATAAAGAATCAACACTTACCATATAGAGTTGGACTCTAAATTAATTTTGAATGAAAATAATACTCATTGGAGATCAAATTAGCAACCAGAGGTCTAGTGACCTAGTGACCCAGTGGCGTGGAATGTACCGGTCTAGGGCCAGGTCTAGCTCGAATACTAGCTAGCGTCTAGACCTAGAGATAGTGACGCAAATAAAAATATCACCTTATACTAGTGACGCAGGATCATTTGACAGTAGAGGAAGCTGTCTAATACTGAAAGAGAAAATAATTAAATTACTATAATTGATTAAATTTTTCTTGTTTCTTTTTATTTTTACAGCAAGATATATAAAAAAAACGTACAGACAAATTCATTGAAAAGTAATTTTTAACCAAAATTAATGAATTAGATCATTAGCAGTTACGAAAAAAGCCTCGTTTTATAAGAATGTATTCTAATTATTCAGACTAATTTAGTTCAAGATTGCATTCATTTCCAAAAATACATTTCTTCCCAAAGAATTTTGGTAGAATGAGATTATATATCATTATAGAGTCTGTCTTTATTTCTACGTAAAAGAAAGTTAGTATAACGTAAATGTTCAACCTACAGCTTGAAAATTTACAAGTCTGTCACTGTGTATAGATACTTTATATTTAGGAGCTAACTACAAACAAAGCGCAGCGTTGAGCTCCGCCACTCTACATGTCAGCAGAATGCGGGAAACGATATGTTTTAGCATTAGGTTATGCCTACTCTGCTATTTGCGGGATACAGTGTGAAGATAAAAAGATAAATTGTTAGCTAGTTTAGAAGGTCATTTGCAAACGTTACATAAAAGAAAAAATCTTTTAACAGATTATATTGCTCCACAACATTATATTGCTGCTAAATATATGCCCAAATAACGAATAATGCGCAAAAATACTAATGTATGTCAAGGTGTTCCACGAAATCTACGTCGAGGTTCAGGTCAGATCATATCGATCGTGACATTTACACACGAACAGACCACTTCCTTTATATATATAATAGATAGGCACTATTAATAGAGATTCTACTATTTGTTTTAGTGTCTTTTGGTAAAACATTTTTATGTCATAATTTTAAGTTTTATGTCGGATTAATACTTTGCAAATATGAAATCTTTATTCTAGGTAACAAATAATCTATAAAGCGACGTAGTAATTTATCACTAATATATTACTACGTCTTCTAGCTTCGATAAAAAGAAAACTTATTTATTGCTTTTCCGTATTCTGAAATTTACTTACATAAGATAATAAGTTTGCTCGTCTGTCATACTACTTACCGGAATTCAACTTCAAACTTTATCAAATCATATCAATAAGTGGGTGCGATTCCCACTCACGTGAATATATATTTTTCGAATTTCCTCGCTCTGATACGAATACAGAGCACGGCGGAGGGAACCGAACCCATACTTCTCATTTTAAAAAAGAGGGTAATTCAATCACTATATTAATAATTAGCTTCACGCTGTATCCCGCACACAGCAGGGTAGGCAGAGGGAACCTAGTGTTAAGACACTCCGTTCCCCACTTTCTGCCGAATTCTGGAGGCATTGCGTGTTGAGTGGCAGAACTCAACGCCGCGCTTAACCTCGACACCAGAGCGAAGAAATGGAAATATAAATTTAAGTAAATATTTCATCTCCTCGAGTGGGGATCGAACCCACAACCAGTCGGTTTTGCAGTCACACTTCGTGCCGCTGCGCCACGACCGGCTTCCACTATATTAATACTAACAAAATAATACTACTTTGTTAGTAGTTATATGATTAAATAAACAAACATAAATACTTACAATACTGTGCGATGCTGATCAACAGCTCATATATTTGTAAAGGCCCGCGTCCCTTTATAACTATTTCGCACATAAACACATAAACGACCCTCGTAGTCTCAAATAGTGAGTCTAAAAGTAGCCAAGTTGTTATATTTCTGCCGCAATTGTGAGCGGAACCGCGGTTTAAGACTACACAACTGTTCAGAAAGCCTATAGCGCTTGAAACTATCATCAATCCTGATACCATGTAGTGGAACGCTGAAACAAAATTAATATTTATACTTTATATTAAAAAGCTTGAAGCCAGTAGTCGTGGCGCAGTGGCACAAGCATACGACTGTAAACGTGACGGGTTCTGGGTTCGATTTCCACTCGAGAAAATAAAATATTTAACATTTTAATTTCTTCGCTCTGGTAACGCGGCAAAGTGCGGGGAGTTGAGTTCCGCTAATCAACACGCAATGCCTCCAGAATTTGGCGGAAAGTGTGGAACCGAAGGATCTTAATGGGAACAAAGTGTATTAACAATACGTTCCCAGGCCTACCCCGCTATGAGCAGAATACAGCGTGAAGCTAAAAATAAATATAAAGCTGAAGAACTTGTTTGGTTGAAGCGCTACTCTCAGAAAGTACTAATTTGTATTGTAAATATTTTTTTGGAATGGATTGTCCATTTGCTTAGGCTATTTTAGGCGACGTTAATTGTTTCAGTGTAATGCCCTGTACCTGCGACTGTAGAATGTGGCATTAACCAACCAACTCTTATTCTTCAGCTTCACACTGTGCCTGTTATGACACTCCATTTCTTTCGCTTCTCCTAATTTTCGAGACATTGTGTTGCGTGCTACTCGTAATTGAATGCTACACTTGTGGCTTGTTACCAGAGCGAGAAAATAAAAATAATAATTTGTTCCGAATAGAAATTGATCTCACAACCGCTCCGTTTACACTTACACTCTCTGACACTACATTGTATACATCAAAATAAATGTAAATTACTACCTATATCGCTTCCATCTAAATCATTTAAATAAAATAAATTTGGTTTTAGAATCCTTAGGAGAGCCATCACAAATGCCGTGGCAGATGATATCTGGAAATAAATAATGTTCGTTAAATGTAAATAATTTCATTCAGTATTCATTATTTATATATTATTGCAAAACATATAAATTATATAAATTTATCACATTCTTAAAATAATATAACATCTGTGCTAATGTTTCAGAGTCGCTTGTCTTTATTATACCACTTCTTGGCTCATTACTAGTTTTAAAAATAGATGCTAGCAGACATATTTATTTAAATAATTATTTTAGCTTTATGCTATATAATGCATGATGTGCTTTGTCTTCTTACCAGAGTAAAGAAATAAAAAAGTCTAGAGTAGGGATTTAACCCACAATAGTCGCATTTACAATCAAACATTGCCCTACAATAGCATTATATTTATTTTAAATAAAGAAAAAAAAATCACAGCTTTTTCTAAATACAAGAGCATTGTATGACGATTTGATTCCTAATAATTAAATGGTGGAACACTGTATTTGTTTTTCTAATAAGAGTGTGATAATTAACGAAATAAATATTAGTTTGTGTTATCTATATAAGGTTATTTTAGTTGGGGCATGACTATTTTTTTTAGAGTGGCATTACTTTATTTTTTACATTAATTGTAAGAAAAAGTAGATAGATAA
This sequence comes from Heliconius hermathena, assembly GCA_013403705.1. Taxonomy (NCBI): domain Eukaryota; kingdom Metazoa; phylum Arthropoda; class Insecta; order Lepidoptera; family Nymphalidae; genus Heliconius; species Heliconius hermathena. The sequence goes on from JAAIXJ010001863.1 coordinate 93,523, forward strand.
AATAAAAAGAAAGAATATTCGATATTAGCCCGATAAAATTAACAAAGACAGGGATATAACTTAAAAAAACTCAACATACAATTTCTAATTACAACAACATATACGTGGACAGCTCCGTACTTAACTAAACAAATAAAGTAATAAAACATAATTAACTCTTACCGAGAACACAGCGGCGACTACACGGACATACACTTTAAGATCTAACAGCGGCATTTTCTTCGATTGGGTTGACATTGAAATATTATCCGATTCTCTTTTAGTGTGCGCGTCTACTCGGCTTCCATTCATTGGAGTAAATAAATTAATTTTTATATTTTCTTTGACAAAATCAATATGAATGCCGTATCGTATCGTATTTACGCGCTCGCGCTATACAAATACATACATAGATGACAACAAATAATATTGTACTAATGTCAATGTCACTACTATGACGTTACGTTCAAAAATTGTTGCTTGGATTGTTGATTTCTTAATTTCATTTAAAGTTATCAATTTTAAATAAATGAATTTTAAATAAATGTTTAATTTTCGTACTCTACGCAAATTGGTGCTACAAAACGATATTATTGTTTTTTATTGGCTGAAATGTAGATGGCACCAGCTGATAGCACAGCACAGCGAAATTACAATTAGCGAAAACAGGTTGTTCTATTTTATACTAGATGTCGCCTAAATGTTCCATCATAGTCATATTTTTATATACGCTAAAGAAAGTCATGCGTAATTTTAACGCATATCTTTTATTTCACCATAGATCGAAACATACTTATTATATTGATTTAAATATCCGCTATTATATAATACACATATGTGAAAATAATAAAAAGTATTAATTAATTTATCTTATCTTTTTTTAGTCTCGAAATAATATTATTCAAAATGGCGAATTATTAACAGCGTCAAAAACATTATTTTTTCAGACAAATTAATAGTCAAATGTAACATTCTTGTTTCTGATGTAAAATCATACCACATATAGTTATTATAAATAATTTATATAAAAAAAATGATAAATTACTTGTATTTTAATAAAACAAAATTACTTTTATTTTACTTATTTAGAAAACGTATAAAAATTTGAACGCAGCGGGACTCAAACCCGCGCCTCCTGGAAACCGACCAGGTTCGAGTCCCGCTGCGTTCAAATTTTTATACGTTTTCTAAATAAGTATTTTTCTTTCCTATGTGTGGAATAACACTTTAAAAATGTTTAAAAAAAAAATACTTTTATTTTATTAAAATACAATAAAAATGCGACATTTGAAATAATTTCTACGATTCAAACAGTCATAATGAAAGCAATTAAAAGCTTATACGTAGCATTCGTTACAGTCTTCACCGCGTTACATTTTACATCAGGGATTCTCATACAATGGCCAGCAAGGGAAAAAAATTGTATAAAACATATTTAAATTTGTTACATTTGAATATACTGTAGTGATGAAGTGGATGAATTTAGCAATATAATTTTTTTTGTAGGTTAATGAAATTAATTAATAAACGGTACGAAATTGTTATCTTTTTGTTTGTGAAATAGAAGAAGAACAAAATAAGTATTTTGTATAAATCAATTATAAAGTTTTAAAAATATTAAAAGTACATATCTATTTTAAAATAAAAACAATCTTAAAGACAACCCGCGACTCAAAAAGAAGAGTTTTAAAAATGTTAACTGTCTGTTCGTGGCACTTTAGATCCTAAACTAAGGAATAGATTCGAGTGCGGGTTTTTTTTAACGAAAGCTTTATCCTGGTTATCGTGGTAGTTCTTAAATATTTTATTATAATTGGATTAAGGAGTTTAAGAGCAACGAGCACTTTGCCAAGACGAAATAGCAATTTTTTTTTAAAGTTTTTTAAATCGGTGGTTTTTTAAATTTTTAATTTATATATAAATGCTAATGACACAAAATTTCACAGTCTCTGCGATTTAACCATTAAAAATAAAACGTTAAATACAATTGTAACATCACAAACTACACGCCTGTCAAGTGTGGACGTCGCGCGGCGGATTTGCATGCGCGTTGTAATGTGCTTTCGTAATTAATGAAAGCTTTCTGATTACATTATTTAGACTTATATATGATTTTTGTAGTGTGTAGGGTATTATATTTTATCTATACTATTATTATACTCCCCATGCACACCAGGGGGCAAAAATTATTTTCAATTCTTCTGTTAACCAGACAAAGCGCGACGTTGAGTTCTGTCACTCAACATGCAATGTCTCACACGTAGTGTAACGCAGTGTCTTCGCTCGCTCTGTTTACGTTGCTTTGCAAGAAAAGACGTGAAACTGCTTGTTTTTGTATGTAGGTCGAATATATGAAGGTTTAAAGATAGATAGGATTTCAATTCAAATTTAGTAATTAAAAAAATGTTATGTATATTACTTAATATACATATGTGACATGGATTTGGTTTATTTGATAGTACCAAGCATTTCCAATGAGTATTTAAATAACAGCATCTGGAGAATAAAGGATGTACATCTCATTTACATATAGGGGCAAATACTAACAAAATTAAAACGAGGAATTAAGGAATTTTAAATAATCTTTTTGTTGATTGGTATTTGAATCCGCGACAGGTTCGTGCTCATAGCGTAACGAATACGTTAATACTTTCATGGCTTTAGTAATTTTCTTCGTAAGTAATATTATATAGTATTTCTTTCTTAAGAATACAAGTTAAAGTAACTTGCAATTTGTGAAGAAGTACAACGACACTACAGTTGAAGTCCGATAAACTATTTATAATTTAACTATGAGTTAGAGTGTGAAGTTGTAAGCACGTCTTGCATTCTTCTTTCTTCTGTTCTGTTTGCAATACCGTATTAGAAACTGGAGGGTTCTTTATTATGTTTAATACTAAATATATTATTTTGATCTGTTATGTAACATTTAAGTTTGTAATAAAAATATTTTTTATGATTTTGATTCCTTTAATATAAAATAAATGATATAGACGCTATACTTCACACTGAGGCCAGTCGTGGCGCAGCGGCATGAGGTGTGACTGCAAAACCGACTGGTTGTGGGTTCGATCCCCACTCGAGGAGATGAAATATTTACTTAAATTTATATTTCCATTTCTTCGCTCTGGTGTCGAGGTTAAGCGCGGCGTTGAGTTCTGCCACTCAACACGCAATGCTTCCACAATTCGGCAGAAAGTGGGGAACTGAGTGTCTTAACACTAGGTTCCTCTGCCTACTCTGCTGTGTGCGGGATACAGCGTGAAGCTGATTTATTTTTTATTTCACACTGCATGAAGGATAACTGTTACACTTGTTATTAATTTTACAGAGTAATTACCTTTATCTTACATTGTTTACTTAAGATAGTAGTTGAGCCTGAAAAAGAGGAGAACGAAGGACCTACGAGTATATGCTCTCAGCCTACTTGGCTAACAAAATATAAGTTTCTATTGATTTGACCCATACTACTTTAATGAGGTGTCAGTCCGCCCTGTTGGTCGCGTGAGCTATGTTCACAAACATTTTGGATATTATATCTTTATTATTGCTGAGCTCATATTGATGTTACACAAATTTTGTGTTGATGCAAATAAAATATGCGTGGAATGAAACGACTTGATACTTTAGACTTGTCTACGTCTACGTCTCCTATACCTTATCTAAGTGAAGGATGAATGAAAAAAAAATCCTCTAATTGAAATTACAACTCTAACCCATTGGATTCAGTTATGCTATCAGTTATTTCTGATTAGAAAAATTAAGAAATCTCCCTTTATTGCGTCCCTCTACTCCCTGATCTATCTACATTAAAAATTTTATCTTCCTATGTCCTGTAGTTTCGTCTGTGTGTTATTTGTTAGTCAGTCAGTAACGAAATAGTTTTATATATAATATAATACATATGTCAATGAAGAACTTTCTTTATTTAGCCTGTATTGAGAGTCATCGAACTAAAACAACTAACCAATAAATAAATATAATTTCATCTGAAATATATTTCCTAAGCAAAACAGATTATATAATCAATCAGACAGGTTATACAACCAGATTTTATTACATAAGTATCAAAATGTATCAATCTACAAAACCCATCACCGAACTGACCAAGTGACCATACCGTTTTATTGCATAACAATAAACTTCGCGGGGGGTAACGTTTACTTTACCCTTATGTCAAATGCATTTGTATCTGCTACTACAAGTATCTATATTGTTATTTTTATAGAACTGGCCACTGGCCACTGGCCAGTACTAGAAGATATATCTTTCTAATTCAATTATTAAGCTTTTAATTCTATTTTAGTTAATTGGATTACATACTTTATTTGGTCGGTTAATTCAAGGTATTTTCGTGAGTAAAAATGATTTTGTTTTTTATTCAGATATCTATCTGAATAAAAAACAAAACCATTTTTACTAGGTTTATTTTAATTTTGTTTCATCTTATCATCTTTTTGTAAAAAAAAATACGAGTATAGGTAGATAATGAGGCCGCTATGGCGTAATGGCACACCGTGTGACTAGAAATGCAACGGTTGTGGATTTGATTCCTACTCGAAAATGAATAATTAAATATTTTCATTACTTCGGTCTGTGTTGTGTTCTGGCATTCAACACGCAATGTTTCGAAAATTAGGGAGAAAATGTAGAGTCTTAACACCAGGTTTCCTTTGCCCATGAAGACGGTTGTAAGTACCCTTTGAAAAGAGAACCTGTACCAACCTACTTTAGAAAGAGCTCCATCACTAACAATGGGTTAATTTAAAACCTCACATTTACCACCCTTAGCCGCACGCGCCACCCCCTTCTATCACGCCTCATCGAATTATTCAATTGCGTTACAATTAATATTAAAGTTAATGTGATTATATCTTCGTTTCAAAAGTTCTTATAATTGCTTTGAAAATTTACGATTTGTTACAAGCGAAATAGTTTACGAGTACAGTTTTATGATTATTGTTATAATATAAGTATGCGTACATTTATCATTTTCTAATAATATAAGTAAATTAAATTTATATTTCCATTTCTGTGCTCTGGTGTCGAGGCAAAGCGCGGCGTTGAGTTCCGCCACTCAACAAACAATGCCTCCAGAATTTGGCGGAAAGTGGGGAACGGTGGGGAACTAATATTATTAAAAAAATCAAAATGAATCAGCTTCACGCTGTATCCCGCACACAGCAGGGTAGGCAGAGAGAACCTAGTGTTAACACTAGACACGCCGTTCCCCACGCACCGCCCGAATTCAGTGCAATGTTGATTTGCGGAACTAAACCCCACAAATCTAAAATATTCTATCACTATGTTCTGCATTTTGCGGATTATTAAATGAGAATCTAGCAATAAACCACATATCGTCCCACTTTTTGATAACATTAAAAATAAAATTTGGTGAAATTCTCTCACAGTCGTTTCAATTACGCCAAAATTAAATAAATTAAATTTTAGGTACAATAAAAAATCATTTGTAGTTAATTCTTTAAAAAGAACTCAAACTTAATTTACAACATAAAATAAACTAAATTATTAATCTTATTAGATCTATCGACACTTGGGATAACACTTCCTGGGTGTGTCATACAATATGATCGATAGTAAACGATGTCCTCTTGATATAGGAACACTCAATCAATTTTTAAATTTAATTTATATATTATTGTATTTGCGATGATAGGGAATTATTTCATCAAAATCTATGCTACATGGCCATCTGGCATATTTATTAAGATCAGAAGTTACCAGTTCAATTCTAATTTATAATCGGGAATTGTTTTTTTATTTAGTGCGATACGCAGTGTCTTGACACTAAATTCTCCGTCATCAGCCTCTTCTTAGTATTAGGTTGAGTTTATTAAAGCCTGTAGACGGTGTTTGATAGTATACCTAATGGTCGCGGGTTCAATCCACACTCTGGGCAATTAATTGATTAATATTGCCCTTCCCGCTCTGGAGCTTTTAAGATATCTTTCCTATACCTAGTGATAAAGCAAATAGTACGTGGAAATATAACACTATGTTCCTCAGATGTTCTATTTATTGTTCAAAATGCATTACGTTGTTTAAGCATTATAGTTACAGGTCACGTTATGTCTATTTCTAACGATTTATTATTACCTTAAATGATTATAAAATTAGGTGCAACTACAACCATTTTATTATACTACTAGCGACCCGCTCGCGGCTTCGCCCGCTTATACCACAGAATTATTTACTTAACACACTGAATTATGTTCGTGTTTTGATATACCTATTATGTATGTTTGCAGCGCAATGAAGATTTTTTATAAGAAAGTTATTAAAACTTTAGGTCGCATTTTTGTACCTCCCATAAGAATCTTCAATTGAATGTTTGAAATAAAAACAGTTGTCGATACTTACAATAAAATCCTAACTCATCGGTGTCTGTACATAGAAGATATTACAATTAACAATGTAATAAAACTTGGTCAGTTGGTCTGTTTGTCTGTGCGTTTCTTCACGATAATCTCAGAAACTGCTTAACCGATTTAAATACTTTTTTGTTTGTATTTTCGCAAACTGCCCTTAAATATTGAGTATTAGTTTTATTTTAATCAGCTTCAC
>JAAIXJ010001863.1:102006-244445 GCA_013403705.1 Heliconius hermathena
CAGACAGACAGACAGACAGACAGACAGACAGACAGACAGACAGACAGACAGACAGACAAGAATTCTGCTGAGTGGTTTTTTAGGTTCTATAATCGACATATAAACCGACCTGATTTTTATTTTTTTTATATCTTTCATGTACAGAATTGACTTTTCTATCCTTTTATTATATATAGAGATAACTATTATTATATCAAAATAATTTTTATGTGTTTTCATAGATCTATACTAAAATTATAAAACTGGAGTATTTGTTTCGTTGAACATGCTACTCTCAGTAACTACTTGTTGTAACTACTGAAAATTCTTTTGATTTATCGCAGAAGACTATAACATTTTATCGTTTCCATCTATCCCATTGTGCGACGTGTTTCATACACAACTCTTAGATGTTTCAGTTTGACCACGTGGCCGAAGTAGCAGGTAAAAGCAAAGAAGTTTATAAAAACAGGATAAAAAGCTAGTTAATAATATATTAAAAGACGGACTCGAAAGTAAATTTAATACAATAGATCGTAGGCCCCATGGTGTAATGGTTAGCACTCTGGACTCTGAATCCAGCGATCCGAGTTCAAATCTCGGTGGGACCTTATAGTTATTGTGAGCGCCTCGAATTTTGTTTCTACATATAACTTTTAATGAATTTTGTTAAATTATTTGTTTAAAATTTCTCTTTAATTAAATTGTTACAATTACAATTTTTTTGTTGTTATTGCTTATTAAAAGAGTGTCATATTTCATCTTAGGCTGCTGTGGTGCAACAGCAGAGCGTTGTATTATAAACACGACGGTTGTGGATTCGATTCCCACTCAAGGGATTAAGTTATTTTAATTTTATCCCTTTCAATATGAATGTCTCGATAATTAGGCGGAATTAGGTGCAAACAGAGTGTCTTAACACTAGGGTTTACTCTGCTTGCTATGGAAACAGAGCGATAAGCGTGAAGTGACAAGAACCGATGACGTCAATGTAGCTATCGTTAAAGCTAAAGTTAGGAAAGTTAGACTAAGTTAAAGTTCTATAGAAGCGTTTATATATAGGTTTTATAATAATAAACTTGAAATTCGTGAAACGTCGAATATACCGAGTTTCTTGATTTTAAATTTATTTTAAATTTATCTTTATTTTAAATGAATAACAAAATATCTTTTATCTAGCCACCCACACGCATTGCTTTAATTTATTGTTATATCTACTATAGCCAAATTATATATTTCTTACATGAATTGTAAGCTATGTGGTAGGGTAGACAGATGACGTATACGAATAAACTGTATCATTGTAAAGTTTTATTTTGATCCGATCAGTATTTTTTGCGTAAAAGTGGAACAAACATCTATCTTCACAAATTTTCACGTTAATAAAATTATGCTTTTCCGTAACATAAGGCTAAATCGACTCAAAATTAAGATCATACGGTACTATGCGAGTGTCTACCTGCACACGATGGTGGTGGGTTCAATTCCCAATTATGGGAATGATTATTACATTTTTCTTTATTTTTTTTCCTTCTGGTAGGTACAATGCCACGGTTTACTTACCAGAGTAGGAAAATTAGTGTTAGCCATTCCCCGCGTAACGCCTAACTTTTGAGACATTGCGTGTAGAGTGGTGGAGTTCAACGCCGCACATTGTCTACTAGCAACACGATGGTCTCAATTCTTATTATACTATTCTTGGATGTTTACGCTTCATATTGCATCGGACTCGCAATATCCATTAGCACAATAAAAGGAACCTGCTGTCTCTTATACGGAGAAGTGAGAATGAAAGTTACCTCCTCCGAGTACGAATCGAACTCACAGCCATCGCGCTTACAGTCAGACGCTGTCCTCACTGCGCTGCGATGGTACTACTTCATTATAAACATACATATTTAGAGCAGATAAAAAGAACATAATAAATGTACTTATTGAGAACGAAGTTTAAATTGCATATCTGAGAGCTTTCAAAGCAACACGACGAGCTTGAAAGCTTCGGGAAACAATAAATAAAAATTTAATACACGGACGTCGTCAGCACGTGCCGTCCACGCGTCTCTCCCTATCATGTATTATAATATACATATAAATGTATGTATGTATGTTATATAATAACTAGTCAAATAATTGCATTTTCTAAATTAATCTTCTGTAATGTTTGTTATTCGTATTAAAGTAAATAAAATGGACGGCTTTTTCTTAGTAATGTAACTCAAAGTAACTAAATCAGGGAAACGAAAGAATTTACGAGTAGAAATATATATTATACCTTCCTTCCAGCAGGTATCGAACTCATTACCATTATAAAAATTCAACGTATAGTAAGTATCACTCTCGTGGTCAATCGGCAATCACTAAAAATGTTTGACACGTGATATATGTATAAATAAATAAATAAATAAATTATCCAGGAAATTTCCCAAACAAGTAAGTACCGCGAGAGCGTTGTAAGTTATTCAAGTCATCTACTTTACTGATCTTCATGATAAGCGGTTTCCCTTTCGTAATTATATGAGATAATAAGTTTCGTCATCTCCTTCGTCATAAGATATCAAAGGGAAATTGGTTATCATACAGCGGCGCACTGTCTGCTTGAACGAATTTTCATTTCCTCGCTGTAGGAACGAGACTGTGTTGTTTTAGCGTTTATATTATATCTTTTTGTTAGTTTCACGCTGTATCCCGCGTATATCAGGATGCTCAGCGGGAACCTAGTGTTAAGACACTCCGTTTCTCACTTTTATGTACATTAATTAAACGCCGCAATTTGTCTTGTTACAAGATCGAGAACATAAAATAACAACAATTATTTTCACTTTCTCGCTCTTGTAACAAGAACTCTGTTTAACAACAGTTTTTTCGGTACTAGTAGTAGTGTAATCATTAAATGTTTGCTAAACACTTATATTATAATATTTACACTTTTAAGCCTTTAAACCACTTTGTTATCAATACACAAAAAAATAATCAACACAAACACTTCTACATAAAAAAACCGCAAACATAATATCCAACATAAATGCAATCACATAAGCAAAATCCATTTGAAATATTTGAAAAGCTAAGTTTTGCGTGGGAAAGCGTGCGCTAGCCGGTCGCACGACTGGCACGTGGCCGCCCCCTACCACCCCTCACTCGCATTGGGAAATAAAACTACCCCATTATGCACAGTAGTGTAGAACAAACGTGAGCTTAGTGATATCGGATGTTGGAAATTATATTGACAGGGTGGTTTTTTTAATCTTTTAAATTACAGTTTTTTCGTAATTAAGATTCATAATTGGGAGCTATCTTTGTGTATTTAAGATAATGATGAGTGGCGCAATTCTCCACTTTCCGTGTTTTAGAATAAAGACTAAGCATTCATATTCGTGGATTAGATTGATAATATTGTGAAATAACTAATTAGAACTATGACAACGTGGTGCAACGGCATTTCCTCGCTCTGGTAATAAGATAAAGCGTTGAGTTACGCTACTCAACACGCAATATCTCGAAAGTTGGACGAGAAATGAGGAATGCACCCATACCCTACCTAGAGTGAAGTTAAAAAATAAATAAATCAATAAACATAAAGTTCCTGAGGCCGTCGTGGTGCAGGGATACAAGAGTGTGATTGTAAACGCGACACGTTGTGAGTTCCATTTCCAGAGTGGGGAGTGGGGAGCAACACTACTTAATTCTAGGCTCTCTCTACCTACCCTGCTACGTGCGGAATACAGCTTGAAGCCGAAAAATAATAAAATAAAAATAAAAATTGGTAGCTTTACGTTCATTAGATTTAAAAATGGTTGCAAAACTATTTGAATAAAGAAAATTGTTACTTTGAGACTGTCGCGGTGAAGTAGTACCGCGTCTAACTGTAAGCGCAATGATTTTGGCTTCGATTATCATTTGGTGGAATGTACTTACTCTGTCATACTCTATGTTTGCGGGATGCGTGAAGCTGAAAAGTAATGAAAGATTTTAAATGAAACTATTTAAACCGGATTAATCTCGTATATGTAGGATTATACATTTTGGAAACCCGACGTTTCGAATATTTTGCAGTAGTCCGTGGTCATGGGTAGACTCCCGGGACCACGGACGGGTCTAACCGTGACCACGGACTCCTGTACGGTAACCACGGTTAAAATAGTTTCATTTAAAATGTATAATAATCGTGGAAATCAAAGAACTTATTAAGTAATTAAAGAATGGAGTGAACACTGGTGTCGCCGTTAATGTCTGTCTTCACAGAAGTACCATTGCTTTCATTGCATTGACATTATATTATTAGTTACTAATATATCCCCGACCGCGCCCCCGTCGCTGCAAGTCAACACGGGCGCGGGCTGTTTGCTGCAATATCGGTGTTTATCTACGGAACTGCTACACTGATTGATCAGTGGGGTGAAAGATTGCGTTAGGTAACTATATTATAGGTATAGCTTTGGTTCTTATTTGTAAATGCATATATTAAAAAAAAAACAGCTTCACGCCGTATCCCGCACACAGCAGGATAGGCAGAGGGAATCTAGTGTTAAGATACTCCGTTCTTCACTTTCCGCCGAAATGTGGAGGCATTGAGTGTTGAGTTGCGGAACTCAATACCGCTCTTTGCCTCGACACCAGAGCGAAGAAATGGAAATATAAATTTAAATAAATATTTCATTTCCTCGAGTGTCTCTGTGCCACGACGGCATTAATGCGTATATTAGAATCTGAACATAATATAAAAGAAAATTAAAGGTAGATTTCTTGTTACTTAAAACTGCTTCATATTTTTTTTTCAATATTAGCCTAAACACCTAGATAAATAACAAATATGAAAATTCAATTTTTGTAATTTTCTCATAGTTCATAGCGGAATAGCCCGAAATTACGTAGAGTTAAGACAATTTATTCTTCACTTTCCGCACAAGTTACCTTACTTCCTACAAAAGGAATTCTATATAATTTTAGGTACTATAATCACTCTCCCCACCGTGAGATGGAACCCACACCCGTTGTGTTCACACCCTGCATTCCACTGCGCCATGAGGATGTTTGACAATTTGGTATACCTCTATAAAATAAGTGATATTAAGATATGGAGTGGGCGGCACGTGGCTCTCTACGTGATATTATACGTCTTCAATATTTTTTTACGAAATGTGAATATTTGTTAGGAGTTAAGTAAGAGTTTTCGAAATAGGCAAGAAACATGAAGTATCGTAACAGTTCTTTCTCTTTTCCTACTGCTACATGCAGGACATTTGTAAACATTTTTTCTAGCTTTACGCTATCTTAACTCAGTGCTAAGACACTCCGTTCCCCTCTTAGCCTACTAAGATATACATACATACACGATGTATCCACTTTCCACTGACCACAATAAATTTTAAGTGGTTTTCACCTACAATTTTTGCTGTTATCAAGTTTGTAATCAGCTTCACGCACACAGCAGGGTAGGCAGAGGGAACCTAGTGTTAAGACACTCCGTTTCTCACTTTCCGCCGAGTTCTGGAGGCATTGCGTGTTGCGTGACGGAACTCAACGGCGCGCTTTGCCTCAACACCAGAGCGAAAAAATGAAAATATAAATGTGAATAATTTCATTTTTCCGAGTGAGGATCGAACCCACAACCAGTCGATTTTACAGTCATACCTGCGCCATGACTGGCCTCCTTACTCAAGTATGTAGTAATATTTTTATTACAACCATAATATCCTGGTCTTCTTGAAACAGACAAATCACTCAGAGATAATGTTTGAGTGTAAACGTGACGAGTGCGGGTTCGATTAACAGTCACAGATTTTTATTTCCCACTCTGGCACGGTAAAGCGAGGCATTCTATTTTGCTACTCAATAGCCATCATTACAAATTTCTGCTTCCATCTTATACTAATAATAAAAATAAAATAATGTCATAATGAGGCCGGTCGTGGCGCAGTGGCACGAGGTGTGACTGCAAAACCGACTGGTTGTGGGTTCGATCCCCACTCGAGGAGATGAAATATTTACTTAAATTTATATTTCCATTTCTTCGCTCTGGTGTCGAGGTTAAGCGCGGCGTTGAGTTCTGCCACTCAACACGCAATGCCTCCAGAATTCGGCAGAAAGTGGGGAACGGAGTGTCTTAACACTAGGTTCCCTCTGCCTACCCTGCTGTGTGCGGGATACAGCGTGAAGCTAATTTAATTTTTTTTTATTTTAATGTCATAATGGGAATCAAACCTGTCGTCTAATAAACGAAGTATTCAATAAACATATCAAAAGAGCGATCGATTAAATATTAATACACTGTAAACCTAACTAGAAGTGTATAAGGGTTGAACGCTATATTAAATGTAAAATACGACCCCTTTAAGTATTCATAAGATTGACCTAGTTAGGTTGTTTTAGGTACATAGCATGTATGGATCATCAAAACTTTTTATTTTCCATATAATCTTGCTAAATTAATTTGATATATTAAGTACTTTAGCAAAATTTGAGATAAAATGGTGATTTTTATACCATAGTATTATCGTATAAAAAATCACCATTTTACCTCAAGATACATTAACATTGCAATTATGATGTATAAAACCATACAAAAAAAACATACTTATAATTTAAATTAATAAAGATAGTTCTTTTTCTTATTAAAACTAACACTACAGAGTTATTACGGTTCGTTAGCAAATGCTTTAAATAAACAGGAAATTTTGAACGAAGTAAATAATATATATACACATACAAAATGTATAAATGCATAAAAGTGCCAAATTTTCGTATGTTTATAAAAAAATGAAGTGCACAGAAAGCATTTTTTAAAGGAAATTAAGGCTTAGTATTATATAGCATGTTGTATCCCCCATATAGCAGGATAGATAGGCAAAGGGAACCTAGTAAATTATAGAAATGAAATTGGTTGCTTGTCTATTAAAACATTCTCTGAAATGCTCTGAATGGAGATTGAACCCACTCGCTGTTCCACTGCGCCACAATAACCTCAATAAATTACCTCCAAAATAATATCTATCAATATGTCAGGCAACTTTTCCTATACCTATATTAAGATAGATGAAGCTACGCGAAGGAAAGTTTTAAGATTTACAAAAAGCAATTTCTTATCCTGAATGTAAGAAGATTACGTAATATATGCATTTCACGTTTATTTGTCATAAATTTAAACTTGTAAAGTTTTCTCATAGGTTATTTATATTATGTAAAGAAAAGCTTTACGCTTCTTCCCGCATAGCAGAGTAGACAGAGGAAACCTAGAGTTAAAGCACCGTGTTTTCCTTTCAGCCCAATTCTCGAGACATTGAGTGTTGAATGACGGTACTCAACGCTGCGCTTTGTCTACCAGAGCGGGGGTAGGCATCGAAGTCACAGCTATTGTGTTTAGAGTCAGTCGCGGACACGACGGCCTCAATCTACATTATGCTTTTATGAAGAATCGCTTAAAGGATAATTTTCTATATTTTTTTCTAAATTATTTTTGTTTCACATTCAGCTTAGACAGTTTGACATTGATTATTACTTTATCATTTATGCAAACATTAGAAAAACCTTTGTTTTTCTGCTGGTAAGTGTAGTCGTACTATTAGTAGGGCGAGTCCAATTCGCACTTGATCACCTTTTAAGGATAGCGGAAAAGAAAGTGATCTGTCACTAAGTTCTCTTTAACTTCTGTTGCTTTATCAACAATTTTTTTATCTTCACGCTGTATCCCGCACATAGCAGGGTAGATCGAGGGAACCTGGCAACCTAGTGTTAAGACACTACGTTTCCATTAAGACACTTCCATTCTTCATTTTTTGTCGAATACTGGAGGCATTGCATGTTTAGTGGCGGAACTCAATGCTGTGATGATGATGATTAGGAGTACCTAACCTAATCATCATCATCATCATCAGTTCTTACATATTATTATTTATACATAATTTGAGTAAAGCTTACAGATAATCCCGTAAGCAGTACCACATACTGCTTACGGCATGTTACGGCTGTTGGTAAAGAAGCAGCAATATTTGTTTTTCAAGTTCCCGCTCTATCACGTATATTAGGCTCGGCAGAGATATAATAGTGTTAAGACACCCTTCAGCCTAATTCAAAACTCAATACTGCGTTTTTTTTTTCCAAAGGGAAAAAGATCGAACCGAAAACCATCATTTACGATATTTTTTCCTTAAGCGCTTGTATAAACGTGTTTTGATCGTGTACATAAAGAAATTAATCACGTCTTGAGATATTACATTTGCAGGTATGTGTAAGGTTTAAAAGATTTGCTTTAACCATACTATATACTTAGATAAGAAAAGAGGACATTAGTATTTGTTTAGTATTAAACATTTTTCATGCTCACTGTGTTTTTATAACTTTCACGTAACTGCTTGAAAAGATTCATTTGCTTCACGCTATAGCCCGCATTTTGCTGGGAAGGCAGAGGAAACTTAGTGTTAAAACACTACGTGCTGAAATTCATAGACATTCCGTTTTTGAGTGGTGAAATTTTCAACCTCACACATTGTTTTGTTACCTGAACGAAGAAATGAAATAATTTATTCCCCCGAGTGGGAATCGAACCTACGACCGTCACATTTACAGTCAGACGCTAATAACGGAGTGTAATAATAATTTAATTAATAATTAGCTTCACGCTGTATCCCGCACACAGCAGGGTAGGCAGAGGAAACCTAGTGTTAAGACACTCTGTTCCCCACTTTCTGCCGAATTCTGGAGGCATTGCGTGTTGAGTGGCAGAACTCAACGCCGTGCTTAACCTCGACACCAGAGCGAAGAAATGGAAATATAAATAGTAGTATAGTAGTAGTGTAATAATAATAACAATAAAATGACATAATATCCATTTATGTCCTTACCTAACCTTCTCACTTGCTGTACATGAATGATCTAAAATTATAGGCGTCAAAACGTATAGATTTTATGCAGCTACTAACGGTTACTCAAACTTTTAGTAGTGATATGAGGATACATACAGCTTCGATACATACAGGTAACACTAAGAGCCTACTTTTTTTACAGATGGTTAAAAATATTTCTTTCGTATACTCACGCATCTCCACTATGAAGGAGTTGGGACAGAGAACCAAATGATCATTTTAAACTTTATAATTATCTTACTTTTGTTGACTATATCATACGTTATGCTTGTTGCCATTTGTTTCTAGCAAAATATGTTCAAATTTAACTCTAAATCATCTTCACGCTGTATCCGGCACACAGCAGGGTAGGCAGAAGGAACCTAGTGTTAAGACACTTCGTTCCCCACTTTCTACCGAATTCTGGAAGCATTGCGTGTTGAGTGGCAGAACTCAACGCTGCGCTTGACCTCGACACCAGAGCGAAGAGCGAAGAAATGGAAATATAAGTTTAAGTAAATATTTCATATCCTCCTCCTCCTCCTCTCCTCGAGTGGGGATCGAACCCACAACACACTTCGTGCCGCTGCGCCACGACTGGCCTCAACTATAAGCGTCGTCATAACTCTTTCTTACATGAAGTGGTAATGTATAAATATTATATATTTATTTAGCTAGACGCTGTATCTCTCATGCACTACGGAAGGCAGAGAGAGCTTAGTGTTAGGACAGTCTGTTCCCTATTTTCCGCCGAATTCTAAAGGCATAGCGTGTTAATTGACGGAACTCAATGCCGCGCCAAAGAACAGGATATATAGACACATCTCAACTCCAAAACGGGAAAAAGAAAATATTAAATATTTTGTTTTCTCGAATGAGAATCGAACCCATAACCTGTCGTGTCAAACAATTTCAATCGCGTTGGGTACGTAACCCAACTTGCATCTAAAATCTGGTTTTACAAAATGCCAGTAACATATATATACAATATTCTTAGCGATCTCGTGTAAAAGAGGGCAGATTTAGGTGAAAATGATATAAAAGTAGTGGAATTGTGTCAATCGAGGGTCACTTCGAAACAAGCTGACATTGTAGAAAACTTGCATCCGTCCTATTATGACCTATGCTTACTAGTCTTCCTTCAGAGGGTCCGAAACAAATTCCTCCGAATGGCATCCGGATACCCATGGTACGTACGCAACGTGGACATACATAAAGATTTCGAGCTAGAATCGCCCAAGGAATTCTGCAAGCGCCTAGCCAAGCGCTACTACGAGCGTGCAGATTCCCACTCAAACCTCTCATTGTCGAAGCGTGTAAGTACGCTCCTCACCTACACCCGCTTCTTCCGCTTCGACACCCTCGTAGCGTCCCTCTGGATCCCGACGATCCAATCGATCAATTATTGTCGCAAACGGCCAATACATAGGATTCACTCCTCAGTCTCACGACACACTCTCCGCCGCAGTAAGATGCGGCGAGGCCAGTCCTATCTCACGGCACGTCGACGAGGCCCAGCGGTCGAAATCCCCTCTGATTAGCGTACGCAGGCCATTCTCCTGCGATCGCCAACACTTCACGAGCGTCCATCAAAACTTGTAATTTCAGGGGCGAGCTACTCTCGCCCCTCCCAGCCCGGTGACACTGTCAAGACCAGTCCAGGTCAACAGCAATAAAGTCCATTCGAAAAAAAAGAAAAAAGTCAATCGAGAGTAGTTGCTGGTAGGCAACGGCCCTTATCGGAAGTAAACTTGTGTGAAATATTGTTATTAGGTGATACATATCACTTATTGCAATTATATAGTATCTCTTTCCAAATTGTTTAGAAACATATAGACGATATATGTTTTTATCGTGTTTTCTTTAAAAACGTTAACCGTTCTCGATTTCTAACAATATAATATAAAGATAGATGTTTATTTATCTTTGGTGGGCAAGTCCAGCTCGCATTTGATCGTTTTTTTTTTATATATCTGTAGTACTGACAATACATCAAAAGTAACTTTTGATGACAACAACGATTGTGTTCTTTTTAAATGTATAGATATTTTCTCACTCTGACCTGGTTCTAATGCGATCGAGAACCTCGAGAACCTCGATTGTCGGAATGAGTTTCATACGTTATCTATATAAATCAGATCAAGGTTGAATAATAATTTGCGATCTCAACACCATTTTTAGTGAAGCAAACACTATTTTTATTATAATCTTGTGTAAATATTTTCCATATTATGATTTCATTTCCTATGAAATGTCTTCAGCATTCTAGTGGAGAATGGAAGTGTTTTAATGGAGAACGGAATGTCTTAATATTATGTTCCCATTTTCCCTCAGTCTCTACTATTTGCCTCATTGCCTTTATGCATTGCATTAATTTTAGGTTCGAAGGCCAGTCGTGGCGCAGGGGCACAAAGTGTGACTGTAAAACCAACTGGTTGTGGGTTGGGTCCTCACTTGAGAAGATGAAATATTTACTTCAATTTATATTTTCATTTCTTCGCTCTGGAGTATTTCCATTTGTTCGCCACTCAACACGCAATGCCTCTAGAATTCGGCAGAAATTGGGGAACGGAGTGTCTCAATACTAGGTTCCCTCTGCCTAGCCTGCTGTGAGCGGGATACAGCGTGAAGCTGATACATATATTTATTTAATGATACGAAATGATAAAAATATATAACCATTCCCCTATATGGGAATTGAATCCACAATAAGCATTGCCATCACGACATTGTACTCGTATATCGTGCGTACACGTGTTGGAGTTCAACACTCTTTTGTGGGAATAATTATACTTAAATTATTATAAATTCATCACTCTTTTAGACCGAGTACGGCGTTGAGTATCGCTACTCAGCGATGCGCTCTGTCTAACATAGTATAGAGTAACGCAATGTTACGAAAATATCAGTAAGTGGAGAATAAAGTGTTTTAACTCTCCCTCTACCTACGCTTCTAAGTGTTCGAATTGGAACCCATATCCACTCAGTAGAATAAAAAAAATCGAAATAAACAATTATACAACATACATACGTCTTTATTGTTAAACATATTTTTATATTATTATCTACAAAGCTTTTGTGACAGACAGCTCTAAGTACTTTCTGACGTTAGATATCAAAAAAATTGGACAGAAAATTCCAGCAATCCATATTATATTTCAAGAAACTTAGAAATTATTTTTTCTATGTCATACTTATCGTTGTAGTAAAATGATGTAGTAACACAATGAAGTAATGTAAACTAAGCTATCACTTCTTTCACCATTTGCTGTCTATTAGACATATTGCGTGGTGAGTGACGAAACTCCACTCCACGCTGTGTCTAAGCAGCCTTAGTTACGTTTTTAGTAAGGATTGTGTTTAGCTTCTCGTTGTAACACGCACATAGCAGGGTAGGCAGACTATCTAGTATTACGATACTCCGTTCTGCTTTAAGGCACTTATGTTCTCCAATTTACGCCGAATTTCTGAGCCATTGACGTGTTGAGTGGCGGACCTCAACGCCACGCTTTACCACGCTACCCGAGCAAAAAAATGAAAATATAAATATTTCATTACCGCGTGGGAATCGAAGCCACAACCATCACGTTTACAGTCGCACGCTTATGTCCCTGTGCAGCGGCGTCTTTAATGGATGTGGATATAATTTGTATTAATTATTTTTTCTTCTCTAAAGAAATGCATTTTTTTCACTTCTGAAAAACGAAAATGTAACGTTAAGTTACGCCATCCGAATTCTTAACATTGCCTATTGAGTGACAGACCTCAACGCCACACTTGGCTTGACCAGATCACAAAATAATTTAAACATATCCATTCTCCCTGAACGCGAATCGAACTCACTTCCACATGTTTGCTGTTAGGCACTGTTACTAGCGGTTATCTGTATTCTGTAACACTATAAGTGCCATAGCAGCGCGGGAGGGGTGGACGCCCTCGCTTTATTCCCTACACAACCATCAGACGTGGTACACGCGTCGACTGTTTAATTTATTTATACAATTTTACATCGTAAACATGGTGCTAGCTGACTTTTTGACGGAAACGAGAAGAAAATGGCTACAGGTATGTAGAATTTAAATGAATTTTGTGTTTTTAATTGATAATTTAAATGATGTTTACTCAAAATTGAAGTGCAAAGTATTATTTTTAAAATAGTTGTTAATTTATGAGTAGGTATTTTTTTATAATCTTATTGGAAATTGAACATTATTATGTTGAGGTTATATTTTGTGATTTAAATTTTTCGTGCTACAATTTTTTTTATTAATTCTATAAAAAAAATATAATATTACCGTTCAAATTCTGACAAGAATCTAATGAAATAATACGAATATAAAAATCTAATTAAATATGAACTCTTTAAGGTAGTGTGAAAATAAATGTTATAAATAAACTATCGCCATAGCTCAGTGATAGTGAGACACAACGTGCAAGGATTGTGGGTTTGATCCACACTCAGAGGAATTATATTTAAATCCTTTTAAAACCGGAGTCCCTTAACACTAGGTTGGCTCGTACTTTACTGCTGAACGGGACACGCGTTAAGTTGATTTTTTAATTTAACAATTGTAGAGTTCAAGTTCAAGTTGTAGTAGCTACTATAAAGACATCAAACTCCACTCCAAAAACCCTTATAAAATACATCATTGTATGACTAATGACTATGTAGTTGTAGATGCTTAATTATGTAGTGGTAGTAGATTCGATTCTTGGATATTTTTTTTAAGTAAAAAAAATACCTAGTGTCAAATCTTTGTCCTTCATTGCGTTAAAACTAAATGTACGTTAATTTATTATCAAACCGTGATTTTGTTATTCATTTGCATAATTTTGAGGAAACGTCATGATAATATTGTATATACGAGTATATAATTTTTAAATTGAGCCTTTTACAAGATAAGGAATGTGACATATTGTAATCGTATTTTTGAATGTTTGTTCTGGTGTTATCGCAACACCAGAGACAGACCGACAGTGCTAACTAAATATTTGTATAAATCTAACGTCGACGTCGTTAGCTAATCATCGCGAAATTATTTAATAGATATTACAAAAACTATGTGAAAGGCATATTTTTTAAAAATATTTTTTCGTTGTTATTTAATACATTTTCATGTCATTAAACAAATATTTGTATGGATTAGGAAATATATATATTTTAATTTCCTTGTGGCTTCACGCTGTAATACGCATATGTAGCTAGCAGGCTAGTCAGAGGGGACCTAGTAACTAGTTTCTTTATCAATTTCGTGAAACTATATGGGTTTACATCTGCGTCTCTATGATTCGGTTAAAACGCCAATTTAAAAGTAATAGTATAAATAAAAAAATAGATAAAAAATATTGTCATTTCCTCGTTCTGGTAACGAGGCGGTGCGGCGTTGGCAACACGCAATGCCATGAGAATTCAGCGGAAAGTGGGGAACAGAAGTGTTTCAATAGGTAGTGTCTTAATATTAGGTTTCCTGGTCTCCTCTGCCTACCTTGCCATGGCCGGGATACAACGTGAGCTAAAACAAAAAAACTGAGCCTCTTAGCTTGGTGCTTGAACAGGAAACATTTTTTTAAAATATAACTATAACTTTATTGCACTTTGAATTTTTATCTTATCATGTCATGTTAAATACTAACATTTTAGTCGCACTTCGTGTAGACATTAAGTCTTAATAACGTATCTTAAGATACAGCGCAGATTTCGTGAAACCTTACATTGGATACTAAAGTTTCAGTTGTTTCAAAAAAACAGTTAATATAGGTATTAATATTTGTAAAGAAATTTATATAAAAATTGGCATATTCACTAAAAAGCGCAATACAAAATCGTCCAATGTAACACATGTAACTTGTATTGTCGTTAGCAAAGACTACTGTAATAATGTTATATAACAAGCATCATTACTAATCATTTCTAAATAATTATGAAATCTTAGGTTAATATCTATATTTAAAATCCTTCTTGAATGACTGACAGTCAACGTACGTACGTACGTACGTACAGACGTAACTGCGGGTTTTAGCTGCTTGGCTTGTGGACTGTGGGTAGGTTATGGGGGTGTGGGGGAGCATAAAGATAGGTTTTCTCAAAATTCCTACGGGACTGGGAAATAATAATTTAAATTTTATTTCTTAAAGTTTACGAGATCAAAGTTGCAGTTGTAGTTCACTATAATATTTTTTTTGTTGCAACATTTTTATTTTGCATATTCAAATACTGCTTCGAATAATATTTTTATACGTTGTATGCTGCAAAGAAGGAACTTAGTGTTAAGAAACACCGTTCCTTACTAACCAGGCGAGGCATTACCTGTTGGGGGATAGAATTCAACACCACGCCTTGTCTTGTTACTAAAATTAAAATAATATAATATAAACATAATTTAAACATAATTATTCTCCCGAGTGAGAATGGAACCCACAATCGTCCTGTTTCCAGTAGCACGCTTGGGCCCCTGCGCCAAGACGGCATCAAGTATAAAATTGTAATGAATTATTAGAATGCCAATATTTATGTAACGTTAAGATACTTTCATAGAATTACCCCTACGCTACAAGGGTACATTATAATGGGGTACAACATAGCGTCAGTATGTTTATCTTGATAATTTTTAAGTGTATCATCTATAGAGACATAACCCTCAATTAGTTTTTAGCTTCGTGCTGTAATCCGCGTATAGCAGGTTAGGCAAAGGGAACCTGAGAAACTAGTGTTAACTAGACTAGGGTTAACTAAGACCTTTTCTGAAAATAAGAAAGAAAGAAATTCTGGAGGCATTACGTGTTGAATGGCAAAACACAATGCTGCACTTTGCCTCATCTTTTTTTACTAGAGTTTCCTCGAGTGGGAATCGAACCCACAACCTGTCGCGTTTAGTCACACGCTTGTGCCCCTGTCAATGCTGGCCTAATCCTCTAATTTAATATATTTTTTTATTAAAAAACTCTAATTTAATATATTATATATTTGATTCTTTTTAGATCTTGTATTTATTATATGAAGAAATCTGGTAAATGGTTTGGTCAATGATCCCTACGATTTCCACTTTTCAGATTACGTATAAATTTGATATTAAATATTCGCAAAAGCTGTCGTAGCTCAGGGAGACAATTAGAATAAATGATTAGGAAATGAAAATAATAAAAATATTTTCATTTCCTAGTTCTGGTAACAAGATAAATCGCGGTTTTGTGTTCCGCCATACCTCGAAACTTAAGTGGCGTTTGGGGAACACAGTGTCTTGATTCTAGGTTCACTTTGCCTACTATATATATANATATATATATATATATATATATATATATATAGACGGGCTATATTGAATGTATTGAATGTTATTATAAAAATATTTTATTTAAAAAGAATCCATTATTCGAATCCACTATTTCGCAGTGGAAATGGGAACTGGGTTTTACTTTTGTAGTTTATTTTTTCTATTAAATATAATAAACAAATGTTTTACTATGATTAACTAGAAATTAAATATATTAGCTTTGACGTAGGAATATAGCGACCCATAGATAGGCGTGTCTGATAGACTACATATTAGAGGATGGGCAGTCGATACAATTCCCAAATTGGATTAAGTAGAAATGTATTTCTATTTTTTTTTCATTGCACATTCTTTTATAAAAAAGAGTATATACTAGTATAATAAAACTAAGAATTACTTTGTTCGGAAGCGCTAATCTCAGGAACTGCCGGCTTGAGTTGAAAAAATATTTTAGTGTTGCAGTCCAATAAGTGAAATTAGGTATTAGCTAGGTAGCTCCAGAACTTACTAGATTTTAATTATTTTGATGTAACTGACTGTACCTATTAGTCGCCTCGGACACTAAGGATATCTTATGCGTCATACACTATTCTATAGTTGTTTCTGTTTCACCATGGGGTCTATGAGGCGAAGTTGAACGCAAGAACGCTAAGTAAATCAAATCAAAGCTAAGTAGTTATTTTTCTGTTAAGCGTAGATGTTTAAAAAAATGGTAATAAAGGAATCATGAGGATTCACCTATATAGGACATAATATAGGGTTATATGCAGCACAGGGAATCAGATGTTAAGACGATCTGTTCCCTTCGGCATCGACGGCCTCTGGTGGTAGAGCTCAACGCAGCTCTTTACCTTATTACCAGAGTAAGGAAATGAAAATATTTGATTTTCAAAATCGGAATCGAATTCATAACCGTCACGCCTACAGTCAGTCAGCCTCAAATAGTTTATACATACATTTTGTAGTGTTTACTATATAAATGTGATACAGACGTGTAGGCACTGCATGTCATTGATAATGTTAAAATATAATAAATTATATTATTATTGACAAACTGCTATTACTCATACTCTACATCATTAAAAGATATATCACATATATAAATTGTAAAACTCTTGCGTTACTGAGTGACTGACAGACAACGCACACCCGAAACGAGTGGTAGGTACTAAAAATTTATTTACACGCTTGTACAATATATTCATTTGTAAAAATCTGTCCGCAGAGATTTTTTATACGTTTTCTAAATAAGTAATAGGTATACTTTGTTTCAAAAACACATACAGGCTTCTTGTTTTATGTACCTGTCGCGTTATGTGGGCTTAGTTATTTAGTTTGTTTAAAAGACGAACCAAGTGCGAGTTGGAGTTGGGTTCGGTACCATCTTTTATAAAACCGGAAAAAAGATCAAGTTTGTAGTATTTGTTGTAATAGCAGCAACGGAAATATATTCTTCTGTAAAAAAATCAAATGTTAAACTATCACGATTCATGAGATACAGTCTGGTGACAGACGGACGGACACACAGCGCAGTTTTAGCAGTAGGGTCCTGTTTTACCGTTTAGATACGGACCTCTAAGCAAACTGCTATCGCAACACTTGCAGATCCCATTCGCGGTAATAAATAATTTTTATCTCTTCACTCTGGCAACAAGAAAAATGCAGCGTTAAGTTCCGCCACTCAACAAGGAGGTGTGTATTACCTTACCTTAGGTTCTCTGATCGGATAAAAAATCAAAGCAAGCCAAGGTATTTCAACCTACGACCATCGTTGAGCCAAACGTATCTCAAGTGCGTCGCGGTGGCGTGATTCATTTTATATAATTATTTACATTGCATTGCATTTACATTTACATGCTATTCATTGAATCATATTATTCTATTTAAAAACCAATTATATGGTTGTATTTTTTCTATAATATGTTGAATAGCATCCTTATGCGTATAAGAGTATAGGTATTAAGTACCTACTTTTAATTTTTCATCCAAATAGAATATATCTATATACTCGTATATAAACAAAATGAATGTCTGTCTGTGATTTCAAAGTAACTGTATTTTTAAGTTATACACAATACGTCTGTCTTTCTGTTTTGTCCGGGCTAATCTCTGGAACAGCTGAACTATTTTTTAGGGAACTTTTTCTAGAAGACAATCACCTCTAGTTGTAGAGCAACATATATGTAGATTACATTATGCCCGCGGGATCAGGACTTACACGGGTAAAGCACTTGAAAATACATCCTGTGACCTATACAAAATCTACTAAATTTAGCTCACAAATACCTCATTCCTTAAGCACATAAATATGTGTTATACATACATACAAACACGTATCCATACATACAAACATCATAAATAACATGTTTCTGTCAGAATCTTCCATACATTTACATGATAAGATTCATCCCGAGAACCGCCGACAAACAATCGACGACGAAACTATTGTTGGAAATCATTATCACAACAAAGAAATGATTACGGATAACTTTAAATATAAGTATTACAAGTAGCTTGCTACGTTAGGTACGTACTTTGTGCGCACACTTATAAATGTCTATTTTTTAGTTTTACGCATCTTTCACATATACCAGGGTTGGCAGAAAAACCTGGTGTTTAAACACTCCATTCCCAATTCACTCTCAATTTTCTGTTCTGTCAGTGACTCTAAACGTTCCCCGATCCTCACTCGGGGGAATTCAGTATTTTGTATTTCCTCGTTTTTAAGAAGTAATGTCTCGAAAATTGAGCGGTATGTGGGGGACTGTGTGTTTCTACAATAGGTTCCCACGGCCTTCTCTGATGGAGAATAAATAGTGCTCACGTGGTGTACAGTGCTAGTGGACAAAACCCAAAAGTAACTTAAATTGTAAATATGATAACTAATTTATTTGTTTACTACGTTGTATTATAGCATCTGCTATCTACAAGTGATTAATGTCCAAGAAGTGTTTATGAGACACTTAAAATGCATATCTAATAGGCAGCTTCTTCACACAACCCACATAACGGGTCGGTCGTCACCGTCGTGGCGCAGTAGTACAACGTTTCACTTTAATGACTTTGATTTGCTTGGGGTAATAATTATATTTATTTCCTGTAGATAAAGCGTGGTGTTGAGTTCCGCCATGAGACATGTAATGTCACTTCGAGTGGAATGTTTGTGTTATTAATTCATAAATGACTTAAAATATCTTTACAATGGGGAACGGAGTGCGCGAGAGACAGCGTGAAGCTGATTTTATCTTTATAATGTCATAGCTCCATTGGTTTATCGATAGTACATGAATACATCGAATAAATCACAGTAACGAAATCGGGTTGAGCGTTCAACTCGGACAATCGCTGTAGAAACTGATAATAATTTCTATCAATTTTGAAGTCGGTAGGTAACTTCTACGAACTGTTGCTTATGAAGTAAACACTGATTTAATTTCTACTATCATCACTTCTATTTTAAGTTATTGGTAATTGCAGATTAGGCAGAGAGAGCTCAGTGGTAAATCACTACGTTACAGGTTTTTCGCAATATATAGACGTTTGAAATATATACTTATGTATGGTATATTCTTTGTAGTGGACTATTTAGATTAACTTCACGCAATATCCCGCATACATCAAGATAGGCAAAGAGAACCTAGTGTTTGGATACTCCGTTCCACACGCACCCCCCCACGCGTGGAGTAGCGGAACTCGATGCCACACTTTGTCTCGTTACCAAACCTACAAAATAATTAATTCCCCGAATGGGGACCGAACCTACAACCACCGCGTTGACAGTCAAACGCTTTGCCACCACAGTTTTGTCAGATACAGACAAAAGAAAAAAATGTAAGTATTTTAATAACCAAAGGATGAATGTCTTACAAGGTACTCGTTTTCTTTACGAAAATCAATTATAAGAGTTCAATTTCCTTTGTTATTATTACAAGAATAACATTCAAAGTAAACAGTGCAGGATGTTATTAGGATAAAAGCTGTATTTTTATTTACGGTAATTTAATATCTTTAAAGATAATTATGTACCTATATGCTAGATAGATAATCTAGCTACAATCTTACTACCTAAGTTAAATTAATATTTCGGTATCGATTCTTTACACAAAGGTCCGCACGCAAACACCTAAGTTCACGTCCATCATCACAAAAAAAAAATTGTGAACAATATACGATACATTTTACACGATACATTAGAATTAACGTGCTTTAACCTATATATTGTATCCTGCATAGTAGGCAGTGGAAACCTAGTGTTAAAACACTCCGTTGCCCACTTTCCGCCGAATTTTTCAAAGCATTGCGTGTTGAGTGGCGGAATTCAAAGCCGGGCTTTTGCCTTGGTGCCAGAAAGAAGACATGAAAATAATAACAAATAATAATTCATTCCCCCGAGTGGCGATCGAACCCACTGCGCCTCGACGGCCTTTATAATGTTATTGTAGATGTAATTTTAAACACATAGAGCTTCAGGAATTTTGATGACAATAATATCTGAAACGATCCTACGTCTTAATAGCATTCCAAAGTCATCTTACTTTGAATTATTTCAGTTATTTCAATAATTCGAAAATTGCAGAGACAGACAGAGATATATTCTTGATTAAAATATTTATTTTAGTTGCCATTTAGATTTAGATTTAGATATTTTTTTTCTATGAAATATCTTTTTAAAATTATCACTTTTTACTTTTCAATTTTTTTCCTTTACTTGCTTTGTAAATTCTCACTCCATGCCAAATTTCCATATAACTTTCGATTCGAAAAGGTATTTAAAAAATATGTTTGTTGAAATTTCTAAAAATATTTTGTCAATTATAACTTTTGGGTTTCGTATCTCAAAAGGAAAAAAACGGATCCCTTATAGGATCACCGCTCGTCTCTCCGTCCGTCATGAGCATTTATTTCGAGATTGTATGTATATGTTAATGTGAAATTAACGTAAAATATTCAAACCTACGGTCCATGGGAACAGAAAAAAACCAACTTGTAAGTCAATGCAATCAAAATATACTAGCGGCTATGCATCGTTTGTGCTGCACTTTTAGTATGAACTTCATCGCATAATCAAAACCCATAGAGTATTTCCCGTGGACTTACAATTATGAAATTTAGCAAGTGAGAACTTGCAGAACAAATAAAGGAAAAAATCCGAAAAATGGAAATATACAGGTATTTATTTCATAGAAAAAAAATCATTATCAATGTCAACTTTTATAAGTTGTACTTCCCGGTGATCTTCAAT
Source organism: Heliconius hermathena (assembly GCA_013403705.1). Lineage (NCBI taxonomy): Eukaryota > Metazoa > Arthropoda > Insecta > Lepidoptera > Nymphalidae > Heliconius > Heliconius hermathena. The sequence continues at coordinate 123,336 of JAAIXJ010001863.1, forward strand.
CCTGAAATTGGTACGGAACACTCGGTAGACGAGTCCGACTCGCACGTTTTTGCGTAATGAGTATTTGGTAAGTTTTATATTTTTTAACTAAACTTATTAAAGAAAGTTCTTATAAGATATTTACAGGAAGCAATACGTTTTAGTTTAATACCCGCTTACTTATTTAACTAAGGGGGAATCGAACCCATTTGGTTCGAATAATTCGTAGTCTAGCACTTATTATATAACTATTTTACGTCGGTATCTTAGTTTTAATGACGTCATTATTACAATTATTATTAAATTATTAAATTAGCTTCACGCTGTATCCCGCACACAGCAGGGTAGGCAGAGGGAACCTAGTGTTAAGACACTCCGTTCCCCACTTTCTGCCGAATTCTGGAGGCATTGCGTGTTGAGTGGCAGAACTCAACGCCGCGCTTAACCTCGACACCAGAGCGAAGAAATGGAAATATAAATTTAAGTAAATATTTCATCTCCTCGAGTGGGGATCGAACCCACAACCAGTCGGTTTTGCAGCCACACCTCGTGCCGCTGCGCCACGACCGGCCTCTACAATTATAGTATAAAACTTTCATAAGATTGCGTGTTGTCGTTCCATTAGTAGTAATTTAATATTTTATGGTAAAATTCTTGTATACGTGAAAAAAAAACGTTCGTGCAACGACTCTTTGCAAACAACCAAAAGAAACTGCGAAAATATGTATTTTAGTTAATAGAAATTTCTTTAATAAAATTAAGTCAAACATATAAAACTCATACCTAATACTTATTAGGAAAATAATATTAGAGACTAAATATTTTATATTTTTATTCATAAAATATTTTAAATATAATTACAAATAGACATTTGTGGATTTGCCAATTTACATCTTAAAAATATTTTGAAAATTTATAGGAATTCGAACCCTGAATCATATATGATATGCAATTTTTTTTGTACGTTCTAGAATTAACAATATAATATATTTCACTGATATCTTATCAAAATAAAGATCAAGGAATTTTGTCATCTATTGAATGCAAACATAAAAATATCGAGGCTGTGGCGCATGGGGACAGTGTTTCACTAAAAAGCGATGATAGTAGGTTTAATTCTCACTCGGAGCAATGATAATAAAGTCTTTAAAATTTGGCAAAAATTGGGGAACGGAGAGTATCTTGATACTAGGTCTTTCTCGCTTTGCAGGAAAAAATGTGAAGCTAATTAAAAAAAATTGTAACCTGTAGGTGCTATTTTGGTTATTTTAATTTGTCAAGGTCAGAAAGACCGTTGACGTGCAAGTTTCCGCGTCAGTAGTGGTGAGTGTGGTCACGGTTACCGACCACCCCTAGCGTGTCCTTTAATATATTCATATTTTTAAATAGGTATAGGTATAAGTACTTATGTAATATATATGCTAACTAATTTAGTAAATATACACCTGTACTTGTACCATTGTACAAATGTCGTTATTCCCGGTGGAAGCAAATGAATCGATTGTTATGAAATTTTGTATCTTGTTTGAGAATAGATTATTTTTTCCTTTTTTAGCTTCATAGTGTGTCTTACTGCACATAGTAGGATAGGCAGAGGGAACCCGGGTACATAGTGTTACGACGACTATTTTTCGCCGAAATCTGGAGATATTGCGCGTTGAGCGGTAGAACTCAACGTCGGGCTTTGGCTCATTACAAGAGCAAAAAAATTAAAATATGAAATATTTTATTACTTCGAGTAGGTATCGAATCCACAATCATCGTGCTTACAAAGTTTTACGTTTTTAATGTGTGAAGCTGAAAAAAAAATTGAAGTTGTATCAAACATAAACATACAAAACTATACTTATATATTAAATAACATAAAAGAACTTGGATTTAGTGGAATTTTCTTTTCTAAATTCCATTTCCACACTATATTCGTTTCACCTTCTCAGTCTCGAGGGACACTCGTGTCCTTAATTGGGACAAGGTAACTATGTAGGGCAGTTTTTATTAAGGTCCATTGAAGTGTTAGGTAGAATAAGTAATATTGACAATATAAGATTCTGTTATAAGTTATAATAATTTGAGACATTACGTGTTGCGGAACTTAACGCTGTACGTTGTCATGCTCGAACAAATAAATAAAAATCACCCCTAGTGAGAATCAAACCCACAACAAATACTTTCCCCCTCCCCGCCACGACGGCCTCGATGGTGTAAAATTAGTTTTTATAAAATAATATTTTAAATTCTTACGGGAATGACTATTTTAAAGACACTTTGCTCGTTAAATCCAAAGTACCTAAAATTTATAATTACTATTAAATAATTTAACGTATTTCGAGGTGAATGTACAGTTGTTTAAAGTTCATCCTTTTATCTTATATTAACATCTGGCTAATTTGTATATGATTTATTCAACACATAAATTAGATATTTATATTCTATTTCGAATATTTACTTTATATCTTTATTATATTAGTTTTTAATTGGAATTCCATTTTATCTTTTTCTAGTAACTATATGAAGGTGCACTAGGGAATATAAACCAGTGTTAAGTGACCTCGTTCGGAATCCTTTCGATATTAAGAAAATATGCTTGTTAGTTTGTGGATATCCAAAACAGAATTTGCCTATTCGTTATAAAAATAACCAAATTATAAAAAATAAACGTTTCTCTAGTGATTATACTGACACTAAATGATTTTGAATGACATATTTTCGTATTTCTGCCAAAAAGAAAATATATAATGTGAATATAACTAAAACGCAGTTAATTTTAGATCCTAAGTCGTCATATCTCTTTCACTTTTGGTGTCGTAATTCGATATTATATTTGAAATGAATGTATTATATTAGAAAGTCACCTTAAGTATTAACATTCGTGAAGTTCCATGTTTTTTAAATCTTTAAATATGTAACGATTAGTTTTCTATTGTACTAATGGTATAACAAGTAACCTTATTAACGTATTATTCAACTTTAAAGTCAAGGTCAGCTATCGCCCTAACACTTCAGTAGATTAAGTTTAATATAAGAATTTTAGGCATCTTTTGATAGCGTAGGCAGATAGCGTAGCGTAGGAAAATTCGAATGTTAAAACACTTCGTTTCTTCACTTTCCTTGTAATATTGAATATCTAATTGTCGCGGAACTCAACGTCGCGCTTTGTATTGGAAATTTAATTGTATTTTGTACATGTTGTTTTCTAATCAGCTTCACGTTGTACCTATCCCGCAGGTACTCGTAGTATCAACGTCAGAGAATTTTCTATATCACGATTTAAAAAAATTGTGAAACGACGTTTGTGTTTTAAAGGTTATTAGCAAATTAATGATTTTATAAATGATAACTTGGAAATAAAATGCTGCCTGTTCCAGTCTGTTTCAAAGGTATCATTGTCACACATAACTAAATATGTATTTGTATGAAGTTGATTTTAGAAAAATAAGTCCCGCTGAGTTTCTTGCGCCAGTTCTTCGCAGGTCTGAGGCATTAACTTTAATGAACTGGTGGTAAATTATTTGACGTTCAAAAAATGAAGCATGTACCTTCTTATTTTGAATAAAATTATTTGAATTTGAAATTTGAATATCACAACAGGGTAGACAGAGATAATCTAGTGTTAAGACACACCGTTCCCTAATTGCCAAAACGGTCCAATCCACTACAGCAGGAAAATGAAAGTATTTTAAATAGAATGTATTAAGTCCTTTAGATACAGGCTCATTGCACCACAACTTAAACAAAAATCTTATATTAAACTTAATCTATCAAAGTGTTAGGCCGATAGCTGATCTTGACTTTTAAGGTTGAATAATTTGTTGAGGCCGGTCGTGGCGCAGCGGCACGAGGTGTGACTGCAAAATCGACTGGTTGTGAGTTCGATCCCCACTCGAGGAGATGAAATATTTACTTACATTTATATTTCCATTTCTTCGCTCTGGTCTCGAGGTTAAGCGCGGCGTTGAGTTCTGCCCCTCAACACGCAATGCCTCCAGAATTCGGCAGAAAGTGGGGAACGGAGTGTCTTAACACCCCTGCTGTGTGCGGGATACAGCGTGAAGCTGATTTAATTTGTAGTGTTGAATTAATACGTTAATAAGGTTACTTGTTGTACCATTAGTATAATAGACAACTTGACGTTATATATTTAAAGATTAACTTTAAAATTTAAATTATTTTATTAAAAAAACACATGGAAGTTACTAATATTGAGGTAATTTTTTAATATAATACATTTATTTCAAATATAATATTATAACGAATTACGACACCGAACGACACGAAAGTAACTTTATATATAAATAAATAGACACTCTAATTGAAGCTGTCGTTCAATCGATAACCGCTCCAAATACTTAACGCCACTTTGGGAACCTATTGACCTAATTATCTGTTTAGATAAAGTGTAGATCAGATTTCACTATCTATATTTCTATACTAAGTAGTAGGGCCCACTTTCAATAGTCGTTACAGCATAGTATCCGGGGTGAGGAAGACATCTGTTCATGCCAGAGGGACACCATGTTTTAATCATTTTCAGTAGTCGATAGGGCCGCATGCGGGGTACGGGAGGTTCCCGTTCACGGACTAACCGATGAATTTCATAGGTTATTATGCCACGTGCGGGAAATACCCGCATGACATATATGGATAGGCTTTCATTAGTGGAGCTAACGACCAATGAAAATGAGCCCTAATATAATGAAGCTGAAGAGTTTGTTTGATTGAACGAGCTATTCTTAGGAACTATGAATTATAAAAATCTTTTTGTGTTGTATAGTCAATTTCTCGAGGAAGGCTATATTACATTATGTTATTTCTATGTATGCCTCTGTACCTCCAGTCTCAGAATTATTTTCCATTGACCGCGCAGGCGAAGCTGCAGGTGACAGCTAGTTATATTAATATCCTTAAAAACACCGTCTTGGCTTGGTGGACATACATAATATGTATGTTTATTCAAAATAGTTGTGGGTACAATCACAAATCAAAAAATATTTCTATTATTTTATAACATATTTACATATGACATATAGTATGCCTGTGATTCTTCACGGCGTTGAGTTCCACTTAACAAGCAATGGCCCAAGCAATATGCAGAAAGTGGATAATGGAGTAGCTTAATCTAGGTTGTCTAGTAAAACGTAAAGCTGAAAAGATTTATGTGTTGTGCCTGATGTTTACTTTTTGCTAATTAATACTCAATATTTTCTCAGCTCTACCTCGTAATGTGATATAAACTTTTTAAATTTCTATTGAAATTAAGCATTGTCTTACAATTTGCGGTTAACGCCGTACTATAACTTTCCTTAAAATATGTCACAAATTCTCGAACATATAGGTATTAACCGACTAGCAATAAAATGTCCACATCTGGCGCTGATATCCTTTATATGAGCTTAGTTGGAAATTTGCTGGAATAATATTTTGTAGCCAAATTTATGTTTGAGATTTAGGATTATTTATGTGAAAGTGAAAATAAATTACTTGTTCTTTCAATGTTTGCTTAAAAAGCCTGTTTTCTTGGCAATTTGGAAAAATCCTCTCATAGCGCTCTCCCTATACTCCCTTATCCACCTGTAAGGCAAATTTCATTTACGTCTTTCACTCGCTCAGTAATGAAATATTGATATATTTAACAGGGCGTTTATTTGGCATCCACAATGTGTACGTACAGACACGTCTCTAAAATAGGAACAGATTATTTTAACCCTATTTTCTCCATATTTTCTGTACCGATCATATATAAACCTAACAAAAATACTAAAAATATATTTTTTTTACAGGCCTTCAAGCTATTCAAGCGAAATAAAAACCGGAAGAGCACAAGAAACAAAGTGTCACCAACTTTAGTACGGTCACCATCTTACAGCGGCACTACGGACGCCACATCCGAAATAGACGTCCAAAGTTTCTGCCCTTGCCGGGACACTGTACCCGCCGTACATATAGCTGGTGAATGTTACGACAATACCTATTATAACACCTTTAATAGCTACGACTCTACCAATGAAAGTTTACAAAGTTACAATAATTCTATATGCTCAGGAAGATCTGATTCAGCCTACGACTCTACGAGATCTAGCCCATCTAGGTCCAGGCCGGTCTGTTACGCGACAGTAACGTATTTTAACGTTAACGACAGTGAGGATAGTAGCAGTATCCATACTGAATACACTTTATTAGACTTCGACCCTGACGCTGAAGATGAGAAAGCTCAGAATATGATTAATGAAAGTTTAGAGTTAGTCAGTACTTTGTAGGTTAGTATTTAAAGTAGACCTAGGATTTATTACTTTTAAATTTTTTTTAGGTAAAGGATTTCATTTTGATCGTGATGATTGTGAATATGAATCTTGAATAGGTATATTTGAATTTGTCAAATTTTGTAAGTTTAGGTTTAATAATTATATTCAATAGAAGTTTGAAATGATAGAGGCTAATATGAAATATTTTACAGAAATGTATCTATTTTTTTTTATTATTATTATAATATTATTAGTATATTTATTATTTTAAATTCTATTCAAAAAGTTAAGTGACGTGTTTTGTAACTCAATACAATGTTAAATTTGACTAAGGAATAGAAAATATTATATTTTAATCACAATCGTTGTACGATTAGAACACACAACCATCGTGATCATTCAGGCAAGTCCTTATTTTGCCAAGATGCCATTAGTCTATACTAATATTATAAAGTTGAAGATTTTGTTTCGTTGAACGGGCTAATGGGCTAATCTCAGGAACTACAGGTTCACATTGAAATTACTTTTTGTGGCGGATATTCCGTTTATCGAAGGAGGCTACATAATCGTATCACGTTAATTGTTTCAATGTACCTCCAGTCAAAGCTACCTTAGACACAGTATGTGTCATATGTCATACAAATATTTATTTACTTATGATTAAGCGGGCGAAGCCGCAAATAAAATCCTATACACAATCAAAACAATATTATACTCTAAATTGTTTGTATAATTTTTTCCAACATCAGCTTATTATTTAAAGGTCAAATGTAATGAAAACGAACTCTTTTCATAATGTATATTCTATAAATAGATTTCAATTATATAGTAGAAGTTAGAAGTAAAAACATGATGTAGCATTTACTAAGTTTGTTATACTAATTAATATTATAGATACATTCAGCTTAAGTTAGTTAGTTATTTCGTTAAGTTGTGAAAACTATATTACACGATTATTGTGGGTTCGATTCCTACTTAGGGTAAAAAGTGATAGGCTGGAAAACAGTGATTAATCACTAACTGGCCATTAACGGACGTATATCGTGATCATATCATCATATCATCGAATAGATATCGTGTCAATCGAAATTGTAAATAAATTCTGAAGTCCCAACAAAAATTTCTCATTTGCTTAATATGTAAATTTTAAAGTATGTATTAGTGACCACAACGTAGTGGTAACACTTTAGGTTTTTTCCTATGTTGAGTGGTATTGTATTAAATGGCATCCTTGCCCAAAGCCTGAAATCCTGGGCCCTAAGGTTCACTAAGACGAGACTGCTCTTATGTATACACCATCTCTCAGATGTATAATATAAAAACCCACAATCTTCATCTGTGCTGATAAGTCTTGTATTTTTACATAAAATATCAGATTAAATTACTTTAACTGTAAATAAATGAATGTAATAGAGTATACCAAAGTTCTTGTGATATTCTTTAAGTTTGTATAAATGTACTTTGTAGGTATACATGTTGATCTCAAATAAATTCTATTTAGAATTAGTTAATAATTAATATTAATACTACAGTAATTTATCATATTATATTGTAAATAAATTTATAATATAATTTCTCAAATACATATATTTTTGTTTTATTATAAACCTTTTAAAACATGATAGATTACATAAAATAATTTTCTCTCAATTTTTGAAACATTGCGTGTTATTGGCGATAATAATCCCCGCGTTTTGTCTTCCAGAGCGGAAAAAGTAATATAAAAATATACTAAATCATAACAAATTGCAAAATCAGCAACTGGCATTGCGTGTTGAGTGGCGGAACTCAACGCCGCGGTTTTCCTCTTTACTAGCAAGGAAATGAAAGTATTAAATGTATCATTCTTCGAGTGGGGATCGAACCCACCGTATAAATTTCAATTCAATTTTTTTTATTCAAATACAATTTTGAATCAAATGAACATATTAAAAAAATGTTTTAATTATACGTAGTAATGAAATAAGTAAGGTCACGTGAATTTTCAAAAATACTTTTATTAAAACGCTTTTATTAGACCGAGCTGTAACAAAGTAACTATGTAATACTATATTTAAATCCGAATTACACGGACTTCTAACTGTTGTATCATCATGGAACTTGACAATTATATGTAGATTAGATGAGAATACAAGGTGATGGTACCATTGAGCTGGTCTGATAATGGAAATGGAAGATGGCCGAGGGAACCTTGCACTGTCTACTAGTAAACATATCGAATTATTTCTCATTATATTCGTCTTATTAATTATCAAACATGGGCGGTAAGTGAGTAAAGTAAGNTTTATTAAAAGTTAATATTCACTACAGTGTCTTAGTGAGAAGAGAGTGTCTTAACTCTAGGTTCCCAGGTTCCCTCTGCCTACGCTGCTATGTGCGGGATAGGGTGTGAAGATAAAAAAAATATTAGATATACGACCAACATATCTAGATGTATTCGCTATTTCTTAATTTTAAACTGGTATAGAAATTTTATTTAAGCAATTTGTAATATTGAATAAAACACCTAGACTTAAACTTAGGTAATGTAATTTAACTACATCTAGATACCAGGCGCAGAGTCGCACTGAAATGTGAAAATAAAATGCATTGAACACAATCTACTGACTACTTGAAGTCATCATGGCGCAGCGGCTCAGTGTCTTACAGAAAACGCGACGGCTGTGGGTTCGATTCCCACTTGGGGGAATAAATTATTTTCATTTCCTTCTTTTGATAACAATACAAAGTGTAACGTGCCAATCAACACGCAGTGTTCGGAAATTGGGTGCGTCGAGATCAGAGTGTATTAACACCAAGTTCCCTCTCCCTATCCTGCTGTATGCGGGATACAGCGTGAAGGTAATAAAAAATAACCAAAAGCTTCACATTTCCTCACTAAAAAAGCCACAGAACAAGTTTCAAACAAATACTCAGAATGCAATTATAATATTTTTGTCAACTAAATAGAATATAATACGTTTATGAAAAAAACAGGTTTTTTTTGTAATTTTTGCAGCCCTTATCATTTGTAGTTGTTGTAAGTAGTGTCAAAATAGAGCACGTGCGGGCTATTGAAGCTTTGTTGGACAAGTAGCTCCGAGCTTAGCGTAAATGGTGATAATAGTTTATTTTTCATGGCAACGTCTGACTCTTAACGCTATGATCGTGGGTTCTATTCTCACTCGGGGTATTGTTTTTTTTTATTTGCTCGCTCTGATGATACAAGATAAAGGGCGGCGTTGACATCGAACACGTCAGGCTTAATTTCCATTTGGGAGAATGAGAGTATTTAAATTATTTTTATTTTTCCATTTTACAATTTCCATTGATTAATTTTAAAATTTTCCTTCAGAGATCGCGGGTTCAAATACCACCAATCTGTATTAGTATTACATAGGGAAACACAAAAGTAGATTTCTATACAATATTCCAATACCTACATACGTACATTCAACAATCGGCAATATCTTTTGTACGAGACACCCAAATCCGTAAACCAGTTACACAGGTTTCTAAATACCTAATTAGTGTCGCAAAAATATTTATTATATTTTTTAATAGTTTTTAAAAGTATTGTATGATGTAAAAAAAATATTCGGTGTGTTTTTGGTTACTGATTTAGTTTCGTCAGTTAAAAGAAAAAATAAAAAAGAATTCTAAAGAAAAGCATTTTCCTGCATATCAGGGTAGGTAAAGTTAAGGGAAAGTAGAGTTGAGACACTTCCACGGCTGCGAGATTGCGCGTTGGCACAACTTAACATCTACCAGAAGAGGGGGGATCGAACCACAACTAATTCACAACATTATCAGCCATATCACATATATTATAATACATTCATTCATTTTATTTATTCCTGTAGTGTTTTAGATTATATCAGTACATTCAAATTGGCAACATAAAAAACAATTAGATTCTTTTAAAGCTATATATAAATATAGAAAATGTATCTGTATAATCTTATAAGTCTAATTTTAAGTAATGTTTCTAAAAATATAAATGTATTTGACAAAATGTACATCCCATGCCCATGTAAATGTAAGAAATAATAATAAAAAGACCATATGTACCATTGCGCTACAAGGGAATATGATGGACTCTTGATGTATAATATTAGTTTAGAGCTCTTGGACGGGTCTATGAAGTACTGTTTTGAAACAGTATTCAGGCGTTTCTAAAAAATCTGTGAATGAAAATTTGGAATTAAAATGAAAAATAATAATAAATTATTTTAAATACAGCGGGAACCTGAAAAACACATTGTCTGTTTAGTGATAACACTTAACGCAGCGCATCACGAGAAGAGGGAACGACGTACACCGAATATATCTCATCATTCGATTTCGATCCTTAGATGGAACCCACAACAACAACGTTTGATGTCAGACGCTTTCAACTAGCTCACTACTCACCTCACGGGCCTCAAGCCCAACAAAATGAAATATACATTGTAATATAGTTTACTAATAAACATATTTAAAATATTCTAAAACAGCAAGGATGTTGGTTGAATTTAGCCTTTAAAAATTTATTTATCTAAGTTTGTTGTTTTTAAACAAACAATTTACATTACTAAGATAGAGTAGGAAATGGCCAATATTTGTTCAATATAATATCTACTATATAATATTGTAAATTATCTTTTTGTTTGTTCGCGTGTCGAGTGTCACGTAAGCTCTTGTATGTAGTCTCGAAAATTTTACTGTTCTTGGGGAACGGAGTGTTTGACACGAGGCTGCCTGCCTCGGCCTTCCCGCTACGAGCTGGGAGCTAAAAACATCTACTATATATATGTTTCTATTAGTTGTAACCTCCAGGCTTCGTCTATGTGGAATATGTATTTTTAAAAATTTTATGAAAAATTGAACAGAGTATAAAATTGATTGTGGCGTTGTACAGAATATATTTTTTTTATTTTAAAGCTAACAAAGTATCACATATATAATATAATATTATGTTTTTATATTATACAATATTATATTAGTATTATAAGAAAACATATAATCAAAATATAATATGATATTCATAAATAGAACTTTTCCCTTACGTCTTCGTATGTAGGCGTATGGAAATTCAATTGTAAGGGTACCTGAGCTATCTGTCTGTGTCAGGCACTATTGAAATTTTCTTAAGTAATGTATTTAACTAATAATATGTAAAGTTCTAATTCATTTTTTATAACAATATAGAATTACTATTTTTGATAACGGATGATTGTAAACAGAGAAACGTATAAGAATTTCGACGTAGCCCGATGAGAATATATGGCTTAGTTGCTCAGAGCGCTTGGACGGTTTCCAAGAGGCGTGGGTTGAAATCCCGCTACGTTAAAATTTATGTATGTTTTCTAAAAAGTATTAGTTTTTTCTATCTTTATATATGGTGTATAACACACTAAGTAAGGCAAGCAGAAGGAACAGAGTTAAGATACCGTTGCTCACGCATCGAAACTCCGTTTCCATTAAGTCCTTCCGTTTCCCACTTTCCGCCGTATTCTTGAGGCAGAGTTATTTTTTTTTATTAAATAAAAAGAAAGAGTAACGTTACGTTAATCTCAACCGGCACTTATTATAATTGTACACAAAATTATTACTACTACTGTGCTATTAGGTGCATTTATTATACAAGATTGATTACTAAGTTTATTTATTGCTCTCGATACAAAGCGACCGTATCACCATGTATGTATGTGGGCTAATTGTTTGAGTATTTAATGTTTTGAATAATTTATCCCTTATGATAAATTATTTGTGATTCTGGAGCTTTCGCCTGTTATTATAATATTAACATGTTGAAATTGAATATTATATAAGATTTTAGACATATCTATATCTATACAAATATTATAGGGCTGAAGAGTTTGTTTTATAAAAAAACCAAATACAAAAATATTTTTTGGGCATACTTTATTTCTATAGCGTAAGACAAACTGGCACTTTATCTAACCGGATCAGATTTAAAAAAATAAAAATGGACATTGGCCTGTCGTGGCGCAGGAGAGCAAGCGTGCGACTGTAAACACGGCGGGTTGTGGGTCGATTTCCACTCAAAAAATAAAATATGTATTATTTTTAACATTTTTAAAGTGTCATTGCACACCTAGGAAAGAAAGATATTTATTTAGGAAACGTATAAAAATTTGAACGTAGTTGGACTCGAACCGACCAGGACCTGATCGGTTTTTAAAAATATTTAATATTTTATCGCTCTGGTAACGAGGCAAGATGGGGCGTTGAATTCCGCCACTCGGCAAACAATGCCTGCAGAATTTGGTGTAAATTGGGGAATTTCCTCATGGGGACGAAGTGTTTTAGGTATTATCGCTGTATCCCGCATGTAGCAGGATAGGCAGAGGGAACCGAATATTAAGACACTCCGTCCTCCACGCACCGGTCGCTATTCGACTTAACGCCGCGCTTTGTCTTGTTATCAGAGCGAAGAAATAACAATAATTAACTGTCTTCACTAGAGATCTAATCCACAACCTTTGGGCTTACAGTCAGATGCTGAACCACGCTGCGCCACGACGGACTCTTGTGATCTTTTCATTATATTAAACTATTTTAATTCACTGTATCTAATTCTTATTCAAGATAATTATTTCGTCTGAGTGATAAGAGTTAGTGACTAAAGAAATTGGCGTCACTAATAAAAAAAAAAAAACATTTTATACTAAATGAAGCTTAAGAGATTTATCAATGAAAATATATTTAAACAAATGGCAAATGGTGACTCTCATCCTTACCTACATGTAAGGGTGAAAGTCACGATTCGCCATTAGTCGTTCAGACATTGTAGCACAGTGGGCAGAGTATGATCCCTCACAGACACATCACCCGCGGTCGTGGGTTTATTCCCAATCGGCGGAATGTTTACAATAAAATTATTGTCATGTCCCCGCCCTGGTCCTATCCACCTAAACGCGATGTGCAGCAATTACGCAGAAAGTGGAAAGCTGAATATTTTAACACTAAGATATGTGAGAGATGATATTATAAAAAATTATTAAATAGAATAGACTAATCTTGGTTTTGAGTACCATAGCGCACATGGCACAACGTTACACTGTTAAAGCGACGGTTGTGAGATCGGTTCCCAGTCGGAGTAATTTACGAGTACATTATATTAATTTCTCTCATCTTCTCACTTCATTCACAAGCTCCGCAACTCAATAAATTTTCTCATAAACTCCACTATTCAACACGTAATGTCTCACATATTACGCGAAAAACATGGCACAGAGTGTCTTATCATTAACTAATAAAGATTCTTGGCTCTATTGTGATATAATTGGTAATTCGGAACGTGGCTTTACGTGATTGTTTTGGGTTCTAATCTTAATGAGGGGATAATTTATAAGGGTAACCCTAGTTTTGTCATACTTATAAAGACTTCTTTCATATCACACTATCCGGTTCACAAAATAAATGGTTTGTGATAACATATTGATAAAATTATAATTTACTCTTTCTCGTGAGTTCTACAGAGTTATATTTATGTATAGTTATTATTCTAAATACAAAAAAAAATATTTCATAATTTTAAAATTACAGTAGATACTATTGTGGATGCTATGTAAATGTGATATTTATTTAGGACAAAATTTAGGTGGTTACGCAGTTAAATATACTAGTAATCTCAGAAGAGTTCCAATATTCAGGTCCTGGCTCTATCACGAGATCAGCTCGTTTATATCATATTATTGTTTTGTTATCTAAGTCAACTAATAACAATGAATACAAGTGGGTCATGTTTAGTTTCTTAGATTTTTTTACACAGTTACAAAGCACAACAAGTTAATTTATAAATATAACATTTATATAAGCATTTTCTGTTTGGGAATCGAGCCTACATTCTTATAGTGCTACATTTACGTCTAAGCTGCGTAAATAAGAATAAAATTGTAGTTTCAAAACTCCAAAGGTCTATAAATATTGATGAACTACCAGAAACTCCCCAAAAAATACGGAAGTAACTTATAAAGTTATTTGAAATGCCAACACACAGACACACTTTACGCACACGAGCGAACAAAAAATAACGTTTTTGCCTTCCTTCCTACGGATATAAGGAAAGGGAAGGATATATTTTTAATATGAGGACAGTAAGGGACGGAAGTCGTGGGAAACGCTAGGGTGGCGGTATCCCATAGCGCTAGGACCCTATATACATCTGTTGGGGTCAGTTTTAATTGCAACACCTGTTTTTATGCTAATTTATTGTATTGCTAATATGTAGGTGCTTGTTTTGGTGACACCTAGTGCTTTTTAATTTGTTAGTTAAAGATGAAAATTAAAATTAACTAAAAATAATAATAAACCTAAACCCAAAAAAAAGGTAAACAAAAAAACGTATATGAACTATGAAATAGAATGTGATCGAAATTTAAGGTTACATTAGGTTTGTTATGAAATATTCATATTATCATTAATTTGAGTTTTTAAAATTATACTATTAAAAAAAATATTTTTTCAACTTCATGAGCTTTCATTAATGAGACAGATATGTAGCGTGTGACTGAGTAGCGGAGCTTAATGTCGTGCTTTGTACTAAATAAAAATAAGATTTACTATCTTTAAATTTTAAGACAAGTTCCATATTGTAACTGTCCTCAAAATATTTGATGTTATATTTTTTCTATATGTCTAATATTAATCCCAAGTCGGATTCGAACCTACTTAACGCCCAATAGGGTTAAAATCATATTACTTTGCTATATTCTATTGAATTAGGTCGGAGATAAGTAAATATTTCAGATAAAAGAATATGTATTAAATCGAAATCGAATCGATTCCACAAATTACGAATACGAATAGCTAATTATTATCGATATTCACTTCAACAGATTAAAGAAGGGGAAATAAAAAAAAAAACACTGCATAAATATAGGAAAATAATAATTTAATTTCTCTTCAATCGCAGGCGATTATACATATGTACATAATATACAGTATCGTATGGATACACACACTAAGTATTTATTAATAAAACAAGACTAAATTCTCACAACCGTGCGTAAATCACAAATTATGTACAAAAATATATATCTAATATTAATAAATGGCATTGAAATTTTGACAGGGAAAATAGAAATTATTTATTCCCTGAATTAGAATCGAATCCACAATGATCGCGATTACAGTCACACACTTGTGCCACCGAGCTACGTCTGCCTCTGTATTTGTCTAAATTGAATGAAAACATTCTAAATATAGTCTCGAACGTTTGTGTATCTGTCGGCATCACAAAAATATTGTGATTTGCCATTTATTTCCTTACTAAATATGTAAATAAATATTTTTAGTATATATATAACATATATATAAATACACATACATACATACACTACCTTTTATTTATATATAAAATCTCATCAACGTATTATAATTAAAGCTTGGTATTTGGTCCCAAAGTGTCCTAAATTAATAAACTTACGAATATACTATATAATTATCACACAACTTTATAACTAATTCTAGTAATTAACAGTCTTGAATAGAAGTTTTGAAGCCGCTCTTAGAGACGTCAATTAGTGTTTAATTGTTTTTCTTTTAGCTTATAGCAGTATAGGTAGGGGAGCTTAATGTTTCGATAACCCGTTCTATACTTTTCTATTTTACGAGACTGCGATTGAGTGTGGCGGAACTCAACGCCGCGTTTAACTTAATTAAATTGACATTCAATTTACTTTCATTTAATAAATGACTATCGTCTCTAAATGCGGCTGTACCATTTAAACTCTGAGATCGACAACAATATTTCTAAATTTATTAATTTGGTCAAAATATTTAATTTGTACATTATTCATAATATTTATAGATATGAAAAGAATATAATATATTCTTTATTATTTTACAATACTCGTAGACTATTGTTTCAAAACATAGTCTTGTAATTTATTTCTAGATTCGCTTATCTCACTCATATTATACTCTCTCTCTCTCTTTCGCTTTTTGCTTAGCTAGAGAGCTAAGCGATGTAACTCAACTTCCAATTTTAAAGTACAAGCTGTCCCCTCTGCGAAATTAAATTCGCGACTAAAATATATTTGCTTGTTACTAAACATCGATATGTTAAATATTCAACAAAATATTAATTTCTAATCTTAATACGCTAATTCAGCTCCCCAAGGTCTGTAGGGCTTGGAACTGTTTTGTGAATACTGATGATGAGGAGGATGGTGTGGGTATGGTGCAGGGTAGTGGGGAGCTGTAGGAGCGGGATGAGGTCCAGGATGAGGTCCGGGGGGTGCTGGGGGTCCTGGTGGTGCTGGGGGTGCCGGAGGGTAATGTGCATAGCTTGGGGGAGCAGATAGAGGCGCAGCTATCGCAGTGGGAGCAGCAACCGACGTAGCAGTTGTCACTGGTGGTTCCTGCCTCAATTCTGTGTACCCATGTTGAGGTTGAGGAACACTTGGATATTGGTAGCCCCAGTTGGATTTAGCAGCCAGTTCTCTCTGCGCTGCAAAACATTGGAGGTGACTCATCAGGCGGAGGCGAAGAGGATCCTGTATATCCAGACCTTCGCAGCTGACCAGATATCTGGCGACTTCTGCAGCACATTCTCTGAATCCTATACTGTGGTAGTCCATTGCGTATCTTTGTGGGTCATACGCATATGTGTCAAGACCTGAAAATAATGTTTATTTGTTAGAATTTGGCATATTCGTTTACTTTTTCAATGAGATTGTGACACAGTTGAAAAGGTAATGGGTTTGATTTCGTTTTATAGGAACGTTTGGTATTCCCATTATACAACGCAGGGCCTTCAATTACGCTATCCAACAGCCATATTACTTATATAATCTCAATAAGAATTTCGTCAGATTCTGGTAGGCATTAAAACGAACTGGTTGTTTTTATCTTTCACTTTTCAAAATGCTTTTTACATACTACGTCTAGTTTGACAAGTTATAGCAGCTGCACTAAAAAGGGTGAAAATTTAAAGATAAAAATAACCAGTCCGCACACAGATGCATACACTCAAGCATTGTTCAAAGAAATGTATGAAATCAAGAAAACATAACTGCCTTTCATTTCTACCCTCTTTACGCAACAAGTAGATGAAAGAGATAGCATTTTTTGACATAATGTGCGAAAAGGATGGACTAGTAACGGGATCCCCATGTTTCCGGCATCCTTGCTTAGGGGAAAAAAATTAATATGAAGATCCGCTATTGAAATCGAGGGGTTGCAGGCACTGGGCCACCGGGCCAAGGAGATAAGACGTAAATAAGATTTATTATGCGATTTGTAAAAATTGAAATATTACTACTATTATTATGTTATGCGATAAAACGTCAATATTTGTTTACTATATATATGAATGTGGAATTTATGTAAACATCTTTACGTAATGTTCTAACGCGCATATTATAATAAAATTTCCACGTAGTTCGGTCCACAATAAATACAAATTTATTCTAAAATAAAATAATTCAACTATAATACAATTGAAGAAGCTGTTTGCAAAAAACCTCAAGTATAGGAAATTGAAAACGAGCTCAAAGCTTGTCTATTTCATTGTGTTACCTCACTTCCGGCGCGGAGTCGTGGGGTAGTTTTTTCTTATATTTTTTAAGTACAGGTGGAGTAGCAACCCTTTCGCTTCCGTTTTCTACAAAGGCCACGTGATAGGGCTATGCGAATGTAGATTAGATATTTTTTTGGTAACTTTTGTTAGACACCAATGTCATTTGTTATATTCTAATGATCTTTTTAACGTTTTTTGTTACGTGGCAGCTTTTTGTATTTTGTTGTTTTTTAAATTATCCGAAATTATGCAACGAAACATAGATATACTTCGTTGTATATATATAATTTCTATAGATATAATTTCGGGGGTTTTCACATATATGAGAAGGCATAGAGAACCTAGTGTCAAAACACTTTGTTTTCCGTTTTCCACCCACATTCGAATTATTTCGTGTTGACCAACACCACAACAACCAAAAAAACTGAAGACGAGTGTAAAAAACAAAAACAAAACAAAATCCCCATGAGAAATTTAAATATTTTTCCACTATCAAAATATCTCAATCCCCAAATTAATATGAAAATGAAAGCGGGTAGAATTACTCAGCGAGGCTAAGCTTAGCATACGTTTGTACTGCGGGGTGAGAGGCGGTCGCGAGCGCGTTTCCCACGCAACCCCTACAAATAATTATCTTTAGTTTCAAATTCATTGAGTAAAAGGTCATTGGATAAAATGGGGTGGATTTTTATTTAGTTAGGCTAGCAATATTGTAAGCGTTAGGTGGTTAAGCAGAGAGACTTTACCCAAGGGAACCTAGCTTTAAGATACCGCGTTCCCCACTTTCCACACATTTTTCAGAAAAGATATTGCGTCTTGAGTGGCGGAGTTACATTTTTTTTCTATCTATGTCGCAAAAAAATAAAAATACTTAAAAGTAAAAAAAAGTGGAAAATGGCGGAAAGTGGGGAGCAGAAGTATTTTAATGAGAACGGAAGGTCCTAACACTAAGTTCCCAGGTTCCCTATGACTACACTTGTGCGGGATACAGCAAAAAAAAAAATATAAAATATTGTTTTATACTTGATTTATAACTAAATCCAGAAGTCTTCACAAACAAATCCTTGACCCACTGAACTATTGTATTAAAATTCAATCAAATATTTACCTACAGTGGACGCGTTTTGCTACAATAAATTTTAAATTCAAATGTAAATGTTTTCAGAATATTTTTTTTAATAACAGAATATGTAGGTACTTTAAAGTTTTTTTCTTTAAGCTTCATGCTGTAACCGCACATAACAAAGTAGGCAGAGGAAACTTGGGAACCTAGTGATAAGACACTCTGTTTCTATTAATACACTTATCCACTTTCCCCCGAATTCTGGAGGCATTGCGTGTTGAGATGCGGAATTTAACTGAATTCTTTGTAATTTAAATAATAAAATATATACGGTTTTCATCTTTGTTTGCATGGATTTTTGACGTAGACGGATTTCAAAAAGATCTCTTTGAGTATTCTCCTACACTCCTTAACTTCTAAGTCCAGTAATTTTGTGTGCGCGTTGTGTCTGTCACTCAGTAACGGTGTTCCTCATATAGACAAAAAGGTATGACTTATTTATAAAGTCAGTATAAGACAGTATCAGTATAAGAACAGATTCGAACCCATAATCAATTCACTTTTTGATTTATGAATCTTAGAAAGAATAGACATCCGATATCACATATCTTTAAACTATCGACCACTTCCTGTTCTTAGCGCCAGGTGTCCTTACCTGGGCTATTGTCCGTGTAAATATTGTTTTAATTAAGACTCTTTGACTCTTTAGACCCTTTTGTGTTCTAATGATACATTATTCCATCCTCCATCTCTCTGGCAATTTTTAAATAAATTTATGTCGAATGGCAGAGCCCTCTAGCTTTGTATTACTATTTAAATATACACATAACTCTACTTATTTTAGAAAACGTATAAAAATTTTGAACGTAGCGGGACTCGAACCCGCGCCTCCTGGAAACCGACCAGGCGCTCTGACCACGAACGTATGGCTTAGTGGTATAAGCTAATATATAAGTATTTTATATTATAATATATAAGTATTTTTCTTTCCTAAGTGTGGATTAACATTTTAATAATGTTAAAAACATATAACTCTTCCGTGGCTGACGCTGGAGTGACTGACAGACAACCAATCAATCATGTAAAACAATAAAGTTGAAATTTGTCAAATAGGTAGCTTAGAGAGAGGAGACTAAAGAGGAGATTCCTCGGAATTCTTAGAAGGACGTAGAAAAACTGGATTTTCCACGCAAATTACAAAGTTGCGGGAGAAAGAAGTTCATAAGAGCAGCGCGATCAATCAAACAAACTTTTCAGCTATATATTATAATATTGCCTAGTATAAATTGCTTTTTACCAAGCTTTCCTATGATAAAAATGAACTAAGATCACATATTACTAAAATACCTTTTCAGAAACATATAATATAAAAAATAGATTTGACCACTAAGCCGTTCTGAACGTGTATGGCTTAGTGGTCAAATTTTTATTCGTTTTTAAAAATGTATTTTTCTTTCTTAAGTGTGGAATAATGTTTAAAAGTAAGTTTAAAATATCACATATCATTAATCCAACCACTATTTCCTGTAGCGCCAGGTGCCTCTACCTGAGCCCATGTAAATGTTGTTTTAATTGTTCGGACTTGTGGTTGTAATACTTACCACCGTAACCTTTTTTAAATCTTTTTTTTCACCAAAATCTGACCAGATGTCGATTTTTTTGTTGGATTTTTAGTTATGTCATTTCTTTTAGTTGGTTAAGATTAATTGTTTTATGTTTTATTCTGCTGTGGTAGCTTGGAAAAGTTTTAAGTGATATTGAATGTAGAAACGAAAGATCACAGAATAAAAATGTTACAAATAACACTATTTAGTTTTTTTTCAGCTTTACATTGTATCCTGTACATAGAAGGATAGGCAATGGAAACCTAGCAACCTAGCGTTAAGATACTTCGTTCTTATTAAGATATTTCCGTAATAAGTTCTTTGATTTTCATGATTATTACACATTTTAAATAAAACTATTTTAACCGGATTAATCGCGTNCAGTCTACCCGTGACCACGGACTACTGCAAAGTGTTCGAAACGTCGGGTTTCCAAAAATGTATAAAAATACAAAATATACGCGATTAATCCGGTTAAAATAGTTTTATTTAAAAAAGATATTTCCGTTTTCTTCTTCCTGCCAAATTCTGGAGGCATTACGTGTTGAGTTGCGGAATTAAACACGCTTTGCCTCATTATGCAAAAATAAAATATTAAATATTCATTTTCTCGAGTGAGTATCGAATTTACTACAACAACTGTATAAGTTAGAGTGTAAGAGAGGGTTTCTTGAAGTTCCTATGGGAACAGAAAAACACAAGATATTCCAAGTACTAGATCGGTTATAATTTTGATATGATTTCCGGTTATAAATAAATTAATTTTAATATTTTTTTTCAGCTTCACGCTGTATCCCACACGTGGCGGGGTAGGCAGAGAGGAGCCAAGTAAAGTCACGCAATAAACTTAGTTTTAAAGTTAAAAAGATTGTTGAAATGATTTATACGTTAAAATCAGTTGTAACCGCAATTCATTACATAAAATTTAAATTTAAAGGTCACTTAGTCCGGAAGTGGAAGTAATTTACTTAGTTATAAATTTAACTTTGTGGTTACCGTGTCGCTTGAAAATTAGTTTAGGATACGCCGACACGCTTCGTATTATCATTTATAACTGGGTAGGCAGAGTGAACCCAGTGTTAAGACACTTTGTTCCACTTTGTTCACTTGTCATCCAGTTCGAGAAAATGTGTATTGAGAGGCGGAAGTCAACGCTGCACTTTATGTTTTTACCAGAGTGAGAAAATGAGGATGAAATAATTCATTCCCTCAAGTAGGAATCGAACCTATAGTCAAAACGTTGTAGTCACATGACGGCCTATTTGAATATCAACGTACCAAATCTATCAATCTCAATAAAGTTAGACGAAATAGCTGAAAAAAGTCCCTAAATGTTTTAATAAAAAAAATTAGATCTTCCGCCATTTAAACCGGACGTACCATCATATCATTTACATAGAAAATAAAGTGGAAAATTGAATCTTATGTCGAGAAAGATATGGTTCAAATTTTATCAAAGTTCCATCACCACCTGTTAGACCCGGAAGCGTGGGAATGTGTCATTGATAACATGATAACGATAGCCATATTTTTTTAACTTCACGCTGTATCCTCCATAGAGGGTAAGCAGAAGAAACATAGTGTTGAAACACTCCTGACTTTTTGTCCAACAATCAAGACATTGCGTGTTGAGTGGCGGAGCTCAACGCCGTCCTTCTTATGTTAAATATCCTTGCTATATGCGAGATACTGCGTGAAGCTAAAAAAACATCAATAGACGCTATAACGTTAGATTTATATTTTTAAAATAATTGTTATTTTTTTAGTTTTGGCGGAAACCTAACGGTGCTATATTTTTAATTTGTAAAAAGCGGAAGAGAGTAGACTCGAAGGAACAGATGACAGGATAAATGTTGATAGAACCGTTATAAGTAGTGTGGCGTGATAGTGATTGTTCTTAATGTACGTAATGCAGGTGTCGAATTGGTTTAAGCTAATGAATATAAAAAAAATTGTGAGTGTATTTTCAATATACATAATAAAAAAGATTAGGTATTGGAAGTTGAACCATTGCTAGAACTTAATTTGTTTTATATGGCTTTTTAAGATTTTATATGGTAAATAGTATACTAAAATAATGTTTGAGGCCAATCGTGGCGCAGCGGCACGAGGTGTGACTGTAAAACCGACTGGTTGTGGGTTCGATCCCCACTCGAGGAGATGAAATATTTACTTAAATTTATATTTCCATTTCTTCGCTCTGGTGTCGAGGTTAAGCGCGGCGTTGAGTTCTGCCACTCAACACGCAATGCCTCCAGAATTCGGCAGAAAGTGGGGAACGGAGTGTCTTAACACTAGGTTCCCTCTGCCTACCCTGCTGTGTGCGGGATACGGCGTGAAGCTGATAAAAAAAAATGTATATGTATATATTTATTGTCCTTTAGTATATTAGTTTCTAATATTTTTTTTCCTTTTTTTTATAATTGTGTTATTGGCGCTTATCAAATGGTAAAATAAAGTAGTTAAATTGAAAAGAAACTATTAATAATCCCCTCACTTATAATTTTCGTCAATTTGAGTGCTATAAATGGCTTGCCTTGAGTGCTATATATGGCCTCATATATACATACTTCTACTGACACATAATATACCTATATTATAAATTTAAATAGTCCCTCTAACCCATTAGAACTTACAATTTTCGTATGTGTAAGTAAGATTTGTCATAATAGTAAAATAATTTATTCACTACTTTATTTAGGTACAAAGGAAGTTTTTTTAGAAGCTTTTCAAACACTTTCTTTTAGAAACAGCGACACAATGACTTAATTATTTATTTACGAAATAAGCTTTTTTTTAACATTTTCTATGCAACTTCGTGATTTTACCTGCTTACGGAGTAGACACTCAGTTTCCTCACATTTCACATTTTTTTTGCGAAATTGAGTGTTGAGTGGAGGAACTCAACACCGCGTTTAGTCTACCAGAGTAAGACAAGGAGAATAATAAAATATAGTCATTCCCTTGTGTGCGCCGTGACGGTTTCCATTTCTTTTAACTTGTAAGTATTAAATATTTCATTTTCTCGAGTGGGAATTGAACCCACAACCTGCAGCGTGTATATTCGCACTCGTGTATTCTGCGGCACGACCGGCCTCTTCAGTTTTAATTTTATTCTCTACAAAAAATCAATTTACCTTTAGCATGTAACATTTTCAAATGGTCCACAGTGAGTTGTAAAATCTCTGCCTTTTCCAACTTAGCGCTGCCCTGCTTCTCGCAGGCGGCCGGCACGAGCCTCTTGAGTTCTGTCAGAGATGTGTTTATTCTGTCCCTGCGTTTCTTCTCTATTACGCCTCTACGACGCTTCCTTGTCATTAACTGACAGGAATCTCCGCCAGGCGATCTGGGAACAATATATACATTATAATACACATTATATCCTGTACATAGCAGGGTAGACAGAGGGAACCTGGGAATGTAGTGTTAAGATACCTCGTTTCCCATAAAGCTATTTCCATTGCCCACTCAACTCCGCGCTTTGTTTCGTTATCAGGGCGAGAAAATAAAAAATATTAAATCTTTCATTACCCTGAGCGAGAGTCGATCCCGCAACCGCCGCGTTTACGGTCGTGCGCTTAGAAAAAAAATATATCTTCAGTATGAAACTGAAAGGGTTGTTTGGTTGAATGTTGAATTAATAAAATTGTTTACAAACAGAAACAACGGGGCTTCAAGAACAATTCGTAATTAGCTCCTTGAATTTGGTTGAGAGTTTGCTGACGTAAAACTTCTGAAATGTTATAATATAATACAATATTATTTTGAAACTGAAATAACACTAAAATAACGTCAGGTGTTAAGGAAATAGGTTAGACTTCTTACAATCTTGTCATTTCATTTTTATTCTGAATATTAATTATTAAGTAATATTAAATCGTCGCGTTTATAGAGTAATTTATATATAGAATGGGGGAACAGAACGCCGCGAAATGAAAATATGCAGAGAGTGTCTAGTGTTAAAGCACTCTGATTTTCACATCCACCCAAATAAAAATTATTATTTAATAGTCCTTAAAGAATAACAAAGTGATTTATTTATCAATGAGCTCTCTATATATTTTATATAAAAAAACTGTAGACATAAAGAAAAAGTCGTTTTATATGACTTTTAGTAAACAAATAAATAAATATTAGCTAAGTTAAGTTACGTATTGTTTACATTACTTAAGCACAGCTATTAAGTAATACAGTCAAAAGGCTATAATTAACGTAGGCGGGCTACGCGCTACGAGAGTGCTACGCCCCACGTTGTCTTCACAAGTATTAACATTCTTATTATATTCACATATAATGAACATTGTTATTGGAATCTTATTTGGATTAAATTGATTGGATATTTATTTTATTACGTAAAGTTTTTCAGTGAGTTATATTTTTTGGTTACACTTTAAGCTCTTTAATTATTGTAATAAAAATTATGTAATTCCTTCTTATAAATTTATCTGTTTTCAATACGTCTTATGTAATAGAAGACGACTTTTAGCGACTTTTTCTAGTGACTCAATTCTATTTTGTTTCATTTTTGCAAACTAGCCTAACTAACCAAAACTAGCTATTTTTATTAAACAATCACATTTAAAAATATTATTTTATTTTTAAGCTTTTTATATATAAAAATCAAAACATTTTTTAACAAACTTATTAAAAATTATACTCACTGCGCATCCTTACTGCTTTCCTCTGAGAAGGCATCGTCTTCGCTTTCCGAATGTGTCCTTTTATTTCTTTGCGCTGGCGCCGGTGGTGCCGGAGGTCCCCAGCCGTAACCCCATTGAGCCTGGCCTTGAGGCTGTATGTTATTAGGTTCCATATGCCTTTGGTACTCCATTGTTATGGAAAACACTAATGTTTAATAAAAAATTGTGTAAATTCAATGTTTTGAAAGTCACAACATCACAACAATTACTCAACAAAGTCAAAAATCACTATATTCACTGTCAAAGTTCACTAAATTTCAAAAATAATCACGAAAAAAGTTCGAAAAATTTGGAAATTTTTTAGGAAATTCCTAATTAACAGGCGGAGTGTCGCCGGTATCGTGCGCACGCGTCGGACGGCGGCCGCGGAGTGTGCGGCCTGCGCGCCGCGTGGCGAGCACTGTGCCGACCCGCGGCGATACTTGCTTCACCACGTGACTTCCACCTGCTGGGCAAAACTATACCCTATTCCAAAAGAATAGAGCTCAAAATGTGTACTAATTATTGATACAGCTTTGAGCATAAAGCTTTTGAAATTGAGCTTTATTTCTAAATGAATTAGGGGTTATTTTTTTTAGATTGTCGAATAAAAAAGGGCTTGACGTTACTTAAGATTTTTCATATATAGTGATATTTGCTAAATTATATCTTGTATTTACAGTAGTAGGGTTGAAAATAGTTTATAATTAGTTTATTATATTTAAAAAGGCCGCGTGGCCGGCGCACGGTGATTGTCAATTAAAATACGCAATTTTGTATGGAACAATGAACTATTGTCTAAAGCTAAGGGATGAATGAAGACGCGTGTCGCTTATGTACTCGAATGTGTGCGATTTGATTTGGAGCTTTTTATGTTATATATTTTGGCTAGTTAGGTACCGTAGTGACTGAGTTGATTAGTTTGTGAGATTAAGCTTTTTCAATTTGTAAACATTTTCCTTTTTTTTAATAGGTAGTTTTTTATTTTGATAGATAGATAGTTTTTTTTTCATACCTTTTCATTTTAAACCATAAAAATATTTTAAGTACCAAAATTATATTTGGTTCCACGATCGTCGCTTTCATCTATAACATATGTAGTGTATAGTGTTTAAGTATAATATGAATATTACAAATGTGTGGTTATGACGCGTTTTTTCAAATTCGATCGTTGTATATAATATACTTTTAATAAAATAGCCTCATCGAGGGTTCCCCACAAATTAATGATTACAGATCAACTTCTAATACCTACTCGTATAACTTGTAGGTAAGTTGACTAACCTAAGCTTGCAGGCCTATGTATAACTTGATAACTGCACACAATCTTATGAAAAATAATCCTGACCGATAGACATACACACAGACAAAGAGATGGACTACAAAGTAAGGGTTCCGTTTTGTTTTTTGAGGTAACTAACCCTAAAATGAAATGAAAAAAATATTTTGTAACTACAATAGATTCCGCAAGCTTCTACACGCGGATTAAACGATTACTTGAACAAATCGTGCAATTTTTTATCATTTGCACGTCAAAATGTCAAAAAAGTCCTTACTCTGTTGTCTATTAATCTTATCTCTATAAAAGATTTTCGACGCGTATGATTAAATGTACTTGATCTTCAAAGAAGGTCTCTTTGTACGCTGAAGAGACTACCTGGATGTGAGCTCGGTATCACCTAGTGTCATCGTCTTATCGTTTTTTACTGATCTCCGGCTCTAGAATAATCGTCTTTAGATCATATTTGAAGATAGCCCTTGATAGAAACATTTTTTTTAAGAAGTCATCAGAAACTTAATGTTAAGACACTCCGTTTCCCAAGCACCGGCCTTTTCTAACATATTGCGAGTTGCGTTGCGGAACTCAACACTGCGCTTGGCCTCCACGCTAGAGCGAAGAAATAAAACAAGTGGAGATCGAACCCACAATCTTAGGCTGTGCCACTGCACCACACAACACTCTCCGAAATAAAAAATACTTGTTAGAGATCAGTGGTCGCAATATCGGACCATTCAAGCAAAACCGGGATTTTCGATATCGACTTCAGAAAAATCCCGGGATCCCGGTTTTTCGATATTTTCGGGATTTGAGAAAATTAGTAATTTTTTTAGCGAGAAGAATGCAAGAGAAATCTGAAAGGCTGTTGTGGGAGGCCCAAGGAGGCTTTAAACCTGGAAGAGGGTGTATGGACCAGATCTTTTCCCTCCGCATCATTACGGAAATAATTTTGACCGAAAAAGTTTTCTGTGCTTTTGTGGGCTTGGAAAAGGCGTTTGACAGAGTTGTAAGAGCGAAATTATAGGAGATACTACTCCGGTACAATGTGAGCGGACCCTTGCTGCAGGCTGTAAATTCTCTCTCTCAGAGATCACTCAGCCTGCGTGCGAGTAAGAGCTGGCATGTCGCCCTGGTTTGACATCTGATCGGGTGTTAAACAAGGTTGCGCCACGTCAACTGCTTTTGGGCGCACGTTGCTCCCGTGCGCTACTCCGAGCAGGTCGTCGAGGGTGCCCACACATCCTGGACTCCGTCCTTTGGGGAAGACTGTTGTCCCCGTGTCTCACAGCCAGTGGCGGTCGAGGAGGAGCACTGTGAGGTTTTAGTGGGGATTGGATATTTAATGTAGGCCACATTTGCCAGTCTGCGAGTCCCACATAACCCGCTCGAGTCCCCACTCGGGCCGGTATTCTGTTCAATTAGTATTTGGATAGCTGTCTCCGAGGAGTGAAACAAAGTGATTTGGGAGTGAAAGTAGGTGACCGGAATGTGAATTGCCTGCTGTAAGCACACGATGCAATGCTTATTGCATCATCAGAATGCGAGTTGCAGGCATTGGTCACCACTCTGAAAGAAGTGTGAATAAAATGGTGTAAGCCTCAATGCGAATAAGACAAAGGTTCTGATTTTTGAAAGAGATGAAGAAAGGACGGAATGCAAGATCAGTGTAAATGGTAAGATATTAGAACAAGTAAATGAAGTGGTATACTGGGGAAGTATGTTCAGTAGAGATGGAAGATACGAAATGGATGTGGAAAGGCGTATTGCTGCCGGTAACAAGGTTAACGGAGCCTTAGCTGCATTGATGAGACGGCGAAACGTCAGCACAGCTGCGCGTTTCGCCGTCGTTTCGTTAAGCAATTTCCAAAATATTAAATACTAGCTTTTAGATGTGGCTTTGCCTGACTCTGAGCACATGCATTACAGTACAGGGTTACAAACGATTAACGTGATGTAATAGCCTATAAGCTAAATCGTACCAGTAACGAGAAAGAGTTTACCAATTCCAGCCAGTAGTCCCCGTTAGAGCATTAACTTAAGCAAACTCTTCAACTTCATAATATAAGTATAAATAATATAGATTATATAACAATAATAATATAATATTAAAAACTATAAATAATATTTAAGAAACTACAACTATATTTCTCAGCAACTCAACCTTGATTTCATTCTAGTTATAATTATGAATGAAGCCTTCGATTATACATAAAAAAGTATGTCAAAGTATTATACGTAAAACCAAATCAAAAATGGTTCATCCAAATCCATCCATATAAGATCAGGTCACACAGTCACTGTATAATGAAAAAAATATATCAAAAGCCTAATTTTTTCAAGTTTAACCCATTTTTTGCGGGCGTGAGAACTTACTGGCAGGTGCCTTTTAGATACCATTGTATTCATTGTTGCCAAAACTCTTTACATCCAAGCAAATACTTGAGATATACTCGAATATTGTATAAAATGTTTTTAATTGAGTATGTCTTTTGATTCGTTGTTTGTGGGAATATTTTAATTGTTTATATTTATTCTGGTTTCTTTACCTAATATAAAGTTTATGAGCTTTTGGCAATATTTTGATAGGTTTTGTAGTTTGATCTTTTGTTTATTTTATTTACTTAAAGTCTCGTTTTATATTTTAAGTATCGCCCCTGGCGAGGTAAGCAAATATGACGCACAATGCTCTATGGCCAAACTTTATTTTTTTTATTTTTTTCCTATATGTACTTTAAGAATAGTAAACGGTAAGAAACGCAGGCGGAGACCTACAACCACAACTATAAAAATATTAAAAAAATGTTTATTCAAAGAGAAATCGTGATCATTTTTTAATCAAAAACCTCTTCAAGCCGTTCTTTATAACTATTTTAAGCAAAAATAGCGGAGCTTTCGATCAGTCAAGACCACTTACTGTCACAATATAAATATAATACACTTAGATATAATAAAAAACATTGTAATGTATTATCATATAACAAGCAATAGGCCAAACAAGGTTGACCTATGAAACACCGTTAAAATTACAGTATAGGGGAGTATTTTTGCCAGCAAGGGATGTCTATATAAACTGGCCGTAGGTTCTGTTCCCGTGTGAATGCGGGTGCAGTATATGCACGAGGGTGGTATTAGAATTATTGTTGACATTCGCCTTTAAGTTGTGTTTGTGATGTGAAGGAAAATGTGAGAAAATGTTTGTACTTACTTAAAGTGATTGTGTAAATAAACCTTTCGTCGCTCACAACTTTTTACTTGGACTTTAAGACAAAATGGATAATTCGACGGCATCACAAGACGGCTCTCACCTCTGAGAGCCGTCTTGTGATGTCGTTTTTATTCATAGTTTATAATTTATGACTGAAAATGGCATCTGAAAATCGCCCTCAATATCATCGCTCTCAAAGTTGAGAATAGTTCATAAATACGGGCCTTAGAGCTCTTACTGCTCCCTTACTTTGGCTAACCTATCTACATGCCAAATTTTAATTTTCTAAGTCTAGTATTTGTCTGAGTTGTCTGTCAGTATGTCTAAATGTCTAAGTATTTCAGAGCCGCCAGATCTTTATTTTATATATAATAGGTTTTTTCTCCTCATTATTAACGTTGGATGGATGAATTTCAGGAGGCGCGGGCATAAATCTCGCTATGATTAAATTTTTATACATTTTGTTTAAAAAGTATAAAAACGCAAAGTTAAAAAAAAACAAAATAACCTGTCATCATATCAAAATCCAACAAAATCAATTCCATTCCCCTCACATAGTTGCCGGTATTAAATGATTTCACGTCGATTTGCCTCCCCCTTCTATAGCGGTGGAGATGCGCGTGCGCAACGCGTGTGAGCGCGTGCGCGGTACTTTCACACCGTTAGGAAAAA
Organism: Heliconius hermathena; assembly: GCA_013403705.1. Taxonomy (NCBI): domain Eukaryota; kingdom Metazoa; phylum Arthropoda; class Insecta; order Lepidoptera; family Nymphalidae; genus Heliconius; species Heliconius hermathena. The sequence goes on from JAAIXJ010001863.1 coordinate 153,568, forward strand.
AGTGTGACAATACGTTTAGATTTCATGTGGACTAATTAACTTTGTTTTTTTATTTCTTAAAAACCGTATAATAATTTAGTGTCCCGCCTGAACCACGGAAATCGGAAAACGGAATGCCTTAACACTATGTTCTCTTTACATATCCTATCTACTATATGAGTGATACACCGCGAAGCTAAAAAAGCCTCATGGGAAACGTCCAACAATTCAATCAATTCAATCCAACAATTTTCAAAAGGCATCGGTTTTAGAGTGGAATTTGTGTTCTCTCCGAAAATATTCTACTTTCCTAAGTATAGAACTTAAAGAAAGAGAAAAGAAAAGAAGAATATTTAGAAAGTAGAATATGTTCTGCAACACTTTAAAATATGTTAAAAATATGTTTACATATAATAGTAATATTTTAACTATTATAAAAAAATGCGTCTTCAATTAAAAATAATGTAAATATAATCATTCCCCACGAGTCGATATCGAACCCACGGTGCGTTTATGGTCACTCTCGCGCTAAGTAGCAGGTGATCTTTGTTTACGGTCCATGCGAATTCATTGCGAGGGCGCTCGAAACATTTTCTCATGACTTTCTAGTAGACTGTAGGACTGTAGGGTTGATGTTGGAGGGTCGATTGGTTAAATGCGGTTATAATTTTGTAAGGGTGACTAATGATTATAGCATTTTTTATATGACAAAAAAATATTGTTTGTATGTGTTTAGCTGGAATTAACCTGTTGTATTTAATTTTCTTTTCAACTTCAGGATGAATCGCACTTAGCAGGGTACCGGGTATCCAGAGGAAACCTGGAGACTTAATGTTAAGAAATTTCCATTCTTTGTATCGTTTAGAAAACGTATAAAAATTTGAACGTAGCGGGACACGAACCCGCGCCTCCTGGACACCGACCAGGCGCTCTGACCACTGAGCGATACGTTCTCATCGAGCTACGTCGAAATTTTTATATGCCGTTATACGTTACAACTTATTTATTTTGTTAGTATTTCTGTAGGGAGATTTTTACAAATTTCCGCTACCCAAAGATAATTACTAAGAATTATTGTCTGGCAAGAGATAATACTATTTATTAAATACTTATAAACATTTTTAAAGCGTTATTCCACTTGTGTTATTACACTTAGGAAAGAAAAATACTTATTTAGAAAACGTATAAAAAAAATTCCTCAGTGTGGAATAACACTTTAAAAATGTTTAAAAGTACTTTGTATCGTTAACAGACATACTTCATTTCCTCGAGTGGGAATCGAACCAACAACCGTTCACTGTCCCTTGTCTATGCCACGACTAGCCTTTAATTTGACAAGTTCAAATCTTTAGTCGTTTTCTTCTTTTTTTGTAGCGTTAAGTATCGCATATACCAGGGAAATTTGTGTTAAGACACTCTGTTCTCCACGCATCACTCATTTGAGACAGTAGTCGTGTCAAGTGGCGAAACTTAACACCTTGTTTAGTTTGACTTCTAATTTCTCCTAACTCTCAATGGTCATTCTTAGTCATACACGTTAACGCCACGTTACAGCAGCTTTTTTTTAAATATAATTTTACTTAACTTTGACTTAACTTAATTTGTGTCATTATCTTCTCGCCCAAATATAATGTAAATATTTCTGAAATAGTTTGAACCTATACTTAACACGATTAGTCTGTAAAAAAGTTAAATATTTAACGTTGAATATTTTTTAGCAATTTCGCGTTTTTTACTGTAAAGCACAAAGACGGAAACTTAGTACATATTTGACTTAATACCGTTTCCCTTTCCTAGCCCAATTTTCTAGACATTAGGTATGTATTTAGTGATAGAACATTTACCAGGAAACAATAAATAAGGAAAGAATAAATATAAATTAAATACAATCATTCCCTTGTGGAAATCGAAACCAAACAATCAAAATCTGGCCTGCTCCGACAAGACGGCTTTAATTTTACACAATTATAAATGTTATAATAATTTATTTAAAGAATAAAAAATGAAAACTTGTGACGACATCTACTTGGAATAATCTGAACTAAGTAATCTTTCTAAAGTAACAAGACATGCATTTATTTATGTATAAACGATTTTTGCTTCAACTGATTTTTTTCTTGTTTAAATACTATAATGGCAAATAATTAAAATAGCAATATGTTTTATTAAAAACAATTAATCAACGCCATCTATGTATAACTTTTTAAATTAACTTTCACAACAACAATAACACTGCATGTAGTTAACAGGCCATCGTGGTGCAGGCGTACTGTGGTCCTTTTGGTATATATGTTCTGTGGTCCTGTGTGACTGTAACACGACGGTTATAGGTTCGATCGCCTCTCCGGAGAATGAATTATTACTTATTAAAATTTTCATGTCTTCACTGTCACCAAGACAAAAGCCACTCAATACGCAATAAATCGAAAAATTCGGCGGAAAATGGGGAACGGAATTGTGACTGTGACACAAAATAATCAAATTTTCCCCTAGCAGCCATACATGCTAAGCAAACAGCTAGCCTTCTAGCAGCTTTTTTCTCAATTTTCGGCGCCCTAGCGGCAAAGTCTAGAACGGAGTGTTAAGCGGCAAATATGAGCTTGAAATACTAGGTGTTAAGTTTGAAACCACAAAAACAAAACAAAAACTATTTTTTTAGTATTTATTTACAACATATGTCATTAAAAATCAATCAAAATCCTCTGTAGCATCTTCAAAATCATCAACCGGCATGGGCGTATCCAGGTGGTCTAAGGTAACTCCCATCGCTTTTCTTAGGACGGAGACAGGTGCTAGGGCGCCGGGAGGTACCCGGGCAGCCATGCCCGCTAAACAAACAGCCACCCTCCTAGCAGCCTCCTTCTCAGTGCGGGGCGCCCTGGCGGCGAGGGCCAGCGCGGGGTGCTGCGCGGCGAGGCGCGAGCGTTGCGCGCGCTCGAGCGCCGCGAGCAGCGAGTGCGTGTGGCGCAGAGCGGTGGTGAGGCCGTAGTCCTTCGATTGCGCTTCTGCGTGTGATATCCACTCTGTATCTACGCCTAAATCGGCTAGAGTCCGTAGGGCGGCGAAATCGATTTGTACTTCCTGTTGACAAATATTTTTTTATTAGTAATTTGGTAAAATGAGAAAAAACTTTAGCATTCCATAGCGTAAAGAAAAATAAGTGCTTAAGACATAGGAATAAGGGTCTCCTTTAAATATGCAATTAAAGCTCACCTTCAGATATTCCAAATGAATATTAAATTATGAAATAATTCTATGAGGTAGAACATGAGATGTTCTAACATGTTTGTAAATAACAAATGTTCATATGAATATTTTATCTTGTAAAATTAAGATATGCATAAATGAAAATAAAGATAGAAAATGAAACAAATAAAATCTTTAAAATATAAACATTGTAATTATAATGAATCTTCTCAAATTTTGCAGTATAACCTTAATTTTTTTCTTACCTAATATAAACTAATTATCTTATCACATATCTGAGAGAACCTAGTTGAGATAAACCTTTTTTTACATTGAGAGAAATTAAATAAAAATCATTCTCCCTCAGGGGAAATTGAAACCAATGATACCTTTATAGTTAGACACTGTTTCTGTAGCTTCACGCTGCAACCCACACATAGCAGGGTGGGTAGAGGGAATCCGGTGACCTAATTAAAACTTTTTCGTTCGCCTCGTTACCAGAGTGAAGAAATGAAAATATTAAATATTTTATTGCCCAGAGTGGGAATTTAACCTACTACCGTCGCATTTACACTCGTACGCTTGTGCTCCTGCGTCGCGGCGGACACAACGATGGCTTTAAATTAGTTCAGCAAAATAATAATAAATTAACGGATTGTAAGCACGATGGTTGAGGGTGCGATCCCCACTAGAGGATGAAAATATTTAAATTATGAAATGTCAATCTGCAAAAAGTACACATACCTCTTCTTCCTTAGGTGGTGGTTCTTCAACTTGTTTTTTCTTATCAGGGAAGAGTGCCTCCATATCATATATATGCTGCCAAGGCGAGTCGGGTGCGAATCTAAGCATTTCCTCATTGCCTTGACCTGTTTCTGATGCTGTGGAATTAAAAAAATGGAATAAAAAAAAATATAGTAGATATTACTATACATAAGATATTTGAACCTATGGCTCTATTTAATAAAAAAATATTTTTTTTATTATCAGCGTAACCAAGGAAAAAATTATAATAATAAAAGAAAGAAATTACAAAATTTCTAAATTAACAAAAATAATATGATCTCCTCCTATCTCTTTTTTTTAAAAAAGAGCAAAAATATAATAATAAATAATAAACGTGAATAGCAATTTTTTTGCCTGTTTCCAAAACAAGTACCCATACAAAATATTTTTCTTATACAACTCAATAAAGTTATTTTCTTTACAATATAAATACTTAAATAACAGAAAAAAAAACAAATTGAAACTATTAACTTACGTAAAGTATGATAAATCAAATGCGATTCGTCCTTGGTTAAGGTCGCGAAGGTGCCGTCGTACGCGGGCGCGTACGAACTGAACGGCCCGTAGTGTAAGGGTTTCACACATTTTGCTAGATTCCTTCTATCTTCTCTTGGAGCTTTTAATTGAAAAGAAATAATTTAATATGAAAAATTGTGGAGAACGATTAACGAACGAGTATACAAAAATATAATATGAAAAAATTGTTAATATTATTATTAAAAAAGAAATCATACTATGTAAACTTCCTGTTCCTTGAGTCAATTTGCCAATGTACTGTCCGAGGGTCAAAGGTTTGTCATCGCCAGTTCCTTCCACTGTGTGTGTTACTATGTTCAAGGTTGTTTTGCCTTCTGAATCCATTCTGGGGAAAGCTAGTTAAAAAAATAAGTAAAAGCTTTTATTTAATTTTAATCATTTTTTATTAAAATTTTCAATTTCGGATCATCTTACGTATTGTAAGCGATATTGTGGGGTCTATTCACATTTGTTTAAATAGAATGGATGAATGGAACGATGTATCGTTAAGTTTCCTATTTACATAAAAAAATCAGTGATGAATGTAAAATAAAAAATATAATATATATGCAATATTTATTTATATCGATCGGCATCATTTTATTGAGGAAATACTTTCAAATAAATATATTTTTCTATCAATTTTAGATTTATCTTATATTTATCTCATAGCAACTTCGTCATACACGCCTAGATAGACGTGGATTTCTCATTATATTTTCTATGGTCGCAGACAAGAAAAAGAGACAAAATCTCAATAAAATTACCTTTCTTAGCCAACCGTCGTCTATGTTGTTCTCTAGCAGCTTCCATCTGTATCTTGACACTGTCACCACTATCCTGCCTATCTTGACCTCCATCTGACACCACCTCCGCTTCTGATCCACCACTTTTTATAGGACTGCTTCGTTTTAGGACTTTATGCTGAACAGACAGACATATTTCCATTATTACAAGATAAAACATAAGTATGTATACAAAAACTCATGCATCGAAAACTTTTTTCATCTGCTATGTAAAACGGTCAATACAGGGCCAATATTATTGCACAATATAGACTATTTTATATACATATAAAACTCCAGTGTTAAGATACTCTTTCATCCATTTTTAAAGCAATTCTGATATGATTATTACTTTCGTAAAAGTGGAAATCGAACCCTCAACGAAGAACGAACTATGTTTATAATGTTTGCACAATAATATTGAGCGTGTATTGGCCGCTTTATTGAATAGCATGCAAAAGTCTGCACTATAATATAGGACGTTTCTAACAACAAAAACAAACATTCAATCAAAAATTTGGTAAAGCGTAAAAAGTCTAGGATATTATGGGCGAGAACAGACAAGATGCGATGCCAATTGTTATTTTTTATCTATGGTTTATACAAGATTTTGACGAAATTCTTTGTGATCATTTTAAAAATAACTAATTAACTGATATAATGAATGTATTAAATATACATTTTTTTTTATTAATTTATAAATTTTATATGAATTTTAAGAATAAATAGTATAAGAATATTTCACAGATTTCCTTTAATTGAAAACTGCTACTTGGATTAGAAAAGATTATAATAATAATTGACTCATTATCCATAAATTTCAACATTATGTTTATATTAAACAAATTTAGTATATAAATCCTAAAAAACATAAATTTATATCGAAATACAAAACAATTCCATGTTATTAATTTAAATCAGTTATTTTTTGAGCTTCACGCTGTATCCCGCAGACAGCAGCGTAGGCAGAGGGAACCTAGTGTTAATACACTCCGTTCCCCAATTTCCACCGAATTCTAGAGGCATTGCGTGTTGAGTGACGAAACCTACGCCGCGCTTTGCCTAGACACCAGAGCGAAGAAATGAAAATATACATTTAAATAAATATTTCAAATAAAAATATAACTAACGGATTAAAAATTATAAAGCTATGTACACACATTCATGCTTGTTTTTTTTGTATGTCTGTTCTCACCCGCGGTGCTACTACGTAATATATTTATATTGCAAACCTTTCGACCGTTTGTCCTTAACGGCTGCGTTGTAAAACATTCATTATATAAACAAATTACTTTTTATAACTTAATAATATGATATTTTGATTAAAGATTGTTTGTTACAAATAACACTTTTTTAGAAATGCCTCATAGAAACCATTAAGATGTTCGTCCTCATCATCGCATACTTTGATTTTTAAAAATTTCGGCAACACGAAAATAATTGACATAATTATCATTTTGCGACATAATGCTATCAATTTTTAACGTTTTGCAAGTCTTGCATTCAAATGTTTTTTTTAATATGTCTAAAAGCTATAATATTTAAAACTTGTATACAAATGTTAAATCACATCAGAGATTAAATTAGAAGTGTTATTCGCAGCATCTTTATTTGTAGATCACAGATATGTTATCTGTGTTTAAAGAACACATTTTTAAAATCTGCGTGATAGTTTAGAAGTTAAATCTTATTTATACATATTTAGAAAACAGCAGACCACAGCGTATAGCAAGTAGCGTGACACGAACCCGCGCCTCCTGGACACCGACCAGGCGCTCTGAACACTAAGCTATACATTCTCATCAAGCTACGTCGAAATTCTTATACACTTATTTATGTTGTGAGCATCTCTGTAGGGAGATTTTTACAAATTTCCGCTACCCAAAGATAATTGCAAAGAATTATTGTCTGGCAAGAGAGAATGCTATTTATTAAATATTTTTAACATTTTTATTTGAACATAGCATAGTCCCACTACATTAAAATTTTTATATGTTTTCTAAATAAGTATATTTCTTTCCTAAGTGTGGAATAACACTTTAAAAATGTTAAAAATAAATCTTATTTTTCATTTTATCGTAATGTTTCTTTAACTTAATACTAACAATCATACATAATATAAAGAAAAGATTGAGTTCAAGTATTCTTTTTATATCATTTTGTATATTTTTGGTAAAAGATATGTAATGCTTATTTTTATTTATAGTACTTATATAATAGAGTTACTCTTTTGTTCAATTTTGTAATAATCAGAATAAATCATACTTTCATTTACATCCCAAAATATGGTCAACTAACATAAGTTACAAACAACCCGTGATACAAAAAAAAACACCTTCCACACAAATAAGAACTAAAAAAATCTTAACACACAAACAATAAACTAAAATTATAACTCACCACATCCATCTTCCCAATGTCGAATCCCAGTTCCCGTATCGGTATTTCATACATATATGTTAATATGTCACCTAGGGGCCTTAACTTTTGAGGTGTTAGTTGTTTGAGACCAGCATGTAAAAGGCGTTTGGCCGCTTTGTGGTAGACTGTACCAGGTTTATTATATTTCATTGCATTGTTACACATTATTTTGAAATCACTCTGTAAATAAGGAGAAAATAATAATAACATTAATGGCATGGTATCCTATTTCTAAAAGTGAAGCCTGTGGGTTCGATTTTCTTTACCTCATTCTAGTAACAAGTCAAAACGCAGCATTGAGTCCTGCCACTCAACATGCAATGTCACAATAACGAGATGGTGTGTGGGGAATGGAGCGTCTCCACAAGAGGGTTCTTCTGCCTTTCTACTACAAATGGGATTTGTATCCCACTAAAAGAAAATTTAAATTAAAATGCAGCAGGTCTTGAGCCTGTGCCTCTCAGCAACCCTCCAAATGTCCTGACCATTAAGCTTAATGTGAAGTGTAAGTGAAGTACTATGTGGTGGATTCAGTTCCCCCACGGGGAAATGAATTATTTTCATTGTCCTGCTCATGGACTGTAGAATTGTGTCATTGAGTTCTGCTGAGTTGAACCTCGAATTTGGACGGAAATCAGAAAACCCTCCTTTGTATTGCAGTCAGATAAAAAAAATTGCCCATTTTCATTTGCAGATGTAAATCTGAATAATATGGAATAAGTGGAGAAGTGTCTTAAAACTAGGGTATTGCTGTCTATCATACTATGTGCAGGACATAAGATGAAGCTAAAAAATATACCAAAAAAAAGAATATATATAATAAAATAAATCTTACAATAAAACAATTAAGCGATTTGTACTCATTATCATCAATCTTTTGCTTCATAGTTGAGAAGTCCATGGGTTTTTTTATAATATTAGAATAGTTTGGTGCAAAATTATCATTCACAGGCCATGCGAAGAACTGGTGTGGATCCCGTTTCTCCAAGTTACGTAGAAGTTGCTCTAAAAGCCTAGATAGTGGACGGCGTTTTTGACTTGCCTGCGAATATTGTGATTAAATGTAATTCCACACTTAGGAAAGAATTATACTGTTTTAGAAAACTTATTAAAATTTTAATGTAATGGGAGCATAGAAGTTGAACTAATAGGAAGTGCTCAGATTCCTAACTTATTATAATACATTAAATTTTCTTGAGATTGTACAACTTATTGGTCAGAGTACTTTAATGGATTTCAAGAATTTAATTTATAATTTTATTTTTATGCATATAACAGTAAAGGCAGGATATTGACTGTTGAGGAGCTAAAATGTAACATTGTTTACAGTCAGATGCCGTACTGCCACATTACAATGACCTCATCATTATTATCAACGAGTGTGATTTTAACTTCTTACTTTTAGTACACAAGTGCGAGGTTCACGATGTGAAGCCGGTGATATAGGGCCAGGGCCTGGACTTGATCGACGGTACATTTTTTTTAACCCACTCTCATCTTCAGTTTCATCATCTTCTGATTTTATCTATAAACCAGATAATATAACCAATTTATTAATTAAATAATTTGGTTTTTCTATTTTTACTTAGCAAAAATTTTAAGATTAAATCAATATTTTTCTATAAAATTTATAGAAAATTTTAAGACACTGGTTGTATTGTCTCGTTTTAAAAAGTCAATTGAATATTTACAAGATGTATCTTACAACAACTAAATCAATTTCCCGGCGTCGTCTTCGCTTCTTCTTTACTTTGCCCTCACTAGATTTGGGGTCATCAGTGGATATGTCTGGCAAATTCGAATGTTCAGCATCGCTCATATCACATATTTCTTCTTCTACAAAAATAATTGAAACACTTAAAATAACTACTTCAAATTAGAAAAATAATATTGTGTTAGTTTGAACAATTAATTTGTTCTTACTGCAACTTAATTTTTCCGCGTCGTCCATTGTTCTAGTGGTGTATATGTAGGTAAAACAAATTAAATTAATAAAATATCGATATAATACAGTCAGAATTTAAAGTGTATCAATATTTATGTGAACTACAATAATTAAGAAAAGATTTCCGTGACGTTTCGAAATGCGAAGCTAATTTGACATTAATAGTTAACGCTTGACAAATTACGTTCCAATTTACGTTCTGTTTTGAAAAGTTAAACAAAATTTTGCACAAAATAATAAATAATATATATGCAATATAGATATGAATATATATGCAATAAACTTTATATAAACATTGTAAATAATTTAATAAATATATCGTATTTTAAAAAAATATATATTTAATTTTTGGTTTTAATAATTTGTCTTCAAAATTATGGTATTGCGTGTCGATAATCGCTAGGTCCAGATTATAATAATACACTTACTCTTTCGTGTTTAGTTTAAATATTAATTAAAACATTTCGTCCATTCATCAGATTATTATATTTTAATAATGTATATTAGTTTTTATATTTTTTATTTGCATCCTATTGTTTATATATATGAAATTTAATTTAAAAAAACCTTATTTTATCAGATGGTACATTCCTCGTAATTATTTTAATAAATAAAAATTTGTATATTAAGTATTATATAAAGAAAACGAATACATTATTACTTTTATAAATCGCAGAATTCCTCGTTTATGGTCGGAACACTTGTTTAAACTGAAAGAATTAAATACGCGTATGATAATGAAAAATTTAATATGTATTACAATATACGTTACTGAAAAACACATTTGAAAACAAAACTATTATTTAGAAAATTTAATTAGCTATTCAATATATATGTATTTTAAATTCATCTGTTGTTCTTAGATTCAAATCTCAATTATGGTTGTATGTTTTATACTAAGAAATATTTTTTAGGGACTTCTACTTTTCCCTTCAAAATGTTTGTTAGCACTTTATCTATTAAGATTTTTATGTTAAATAAATAAAAAAATCAAACATTATCCCGCGTAAAGTAGGGTTAGGAAGAGGAGGGAAGCTAGTGTTAAGACACTTCGTTCTTCATGCAACGCCTAATTTTTAAGAGCTTTGTCTTGTAAACAGGTTGATTGGTTGGAAAAAATACTTATATTAAATAACGTATAAAAAATTAAACGTAGCGTGATTTGAACCTGCGTCTCTTGGAAACCGTCCAAACTATCTGAACACAAACACCTAACTATATATTCTCGTTAAGAGTTGTCTCGTCTTGTAATGCGCCGAAATTCTTATATACCAAAAATAATAATTTGACAATAAATCTATAGATAACGATTTAAAGAAAGTGTCTTACAATACGTTCGCATTTCGTTCAGTTCCACCATTACAGCATCTTCCGTGTGATCCGCTAATTAAAGCCAGGCTGGCTAATAGAAAATCAAACCTAATAAATCTTGATATGATACGTTTATACTTTATTATTAAGATTTTATTTCCCTTTTTAACCGACTTAACAAAGATAGCCTGGATAAGTCTTCCAAGTACATATCATATTTCGTATATATGTATAAGCGCAGGGGCACAAACGTGCGACTGTAAACGCGACGGTTGTGAGTTCGATTCCCGCTCGGAGTAATAAAATATTAAATATTTTAATTTCCTCATTCTAGTAACGAGGCCATAGCGACGTTGAGTTCCGTCACTCAACGCTTCAAAGTTCGGCGTAAAGTGGTGAACGGAAGTGCCTCAACACTAATTCCTTAGACTCCCCTGATAGGTGCGGGACTCAGAGTGAACCAAAAAAGGCCTACACTTCGGTCTTAATTTTTTTCTAATTTGTGAGTAAATGAAACTATTTAGTACTAATAAAATACATTTTACGGATCAAACTTACGTCTATCGCGTCCACTTGAGACTCTACCATACGTATAGCAACTATATTTTCTAGCTTGTAGAATGTTACACATCATAACCAAACGTGTCTATATTTATCAATATTCACTTTCATTTTCTCACAGCAATTAACAAATGATGGCTATTAATTATTTTTTATTGAATACTTCCAGAAACTGTGCTCGCGTTTTGTCGAATATTTTAATGTTAACAAAAAAAGAGGACTATTTTTAGCTTTACGCTGTATCCCGTAAATGGCAGAGGGAACACTTAGTTCCCTCTAAGACGGTTCGTTATTCACTTTCCGCCAAATTTTTAATATAGCCTAGCAGAGTCAAGAGGACAAAGCGCCGCGTTGAGCGACGCCACTTCTCCGTCTTTTTACCAGAGCGAAGAAATGAAAATAACTAATTCCAAGCCAAGTACGAACACTGCTATATGATACATGCGGGATAAAACGTGAAGCTATAAAAAGTAGAAAAAAAATTTTTTGTCGCATGACATTGTAAACGGTCTCCTCTATTTAGATATCTCTAAACGCCTATAAAACATATCTAACATTGTTTCCTAGTGCAGTGTTCTATTGATCGCCCATGTTATTAAACACTGCACGAATCGTTCTTAGATTAACAATTGGTTTTATATTATTGCCGAGGTAATGGCTTTTAATTTAATATATTGCTTATAATTAAAAAGCCGTAGAGACTGTCTTGATGTAGTAGCACTGCTTTGGATTATAAACGTGACGGTTGTAGCTTCGATTCCCACTCGGAGAAATGAAATCTCTATATATAATAAGAGAGTAAAAATATTTTGTCTGTACATTTAGTAACTTTGACTGAAATGGATAAAGGGACACTTAAAAAGAATAATAGAAAGCAAAAAGATTTTTTAGAATTTCTTGTCTGTCTGTCTATCTGTCGATATTTTTGTCCACATTTTTCTCTGAAAGTACTGAACCGATTTACTTGAAAATTTCACCAATTGCTTTGTTTTAACTCAACTTAACTACTAAAGTTTAGTTCATCAAAATCGGTTCATTAAAAAAAAAGTTATCGTCATTTGAAAGAAGTCGTAATTAATTCAACACAGAGATAAAGAACGATCTTGAAAGAAATATCAAGTAAATACAAAGATTTTTTGGTTGGTTCGTTCATATAATATATGTAACTAATTTAAAAACTGTACAGGAGTTAATATGCAATTATTACAGTTATTTTACAAAGAATATTATGAATCCTTCAAATCAATAATTTAACATTTAAGGCTGTTTCTGAATGAGTAAATTAAATTATTCACTGACATCAGCACATTTAACAGAGTATATTATATAGGTAAAAAGAACATAAAGTTACAAAAATATATACGTGTAATAAATAATTAACTTTATGTATATTTTATAAATATCAAATATCAACAATGGTCGTATTTTTTTATTTAAAACAATCAAAAATTCTTTGATATAATGTCGTAAGAAAATCATATTAGAAGTCATTATAGTTGTCAATCAATTCTGCTTATTAAATCAATAATCATGTATTTTAAGCGGACGAAGCCGTGGGCGAGCCGCTAGTATGTAATATTTTCATTTCAATAAATATATAATGTAGGAAACGGAGTGTCTAAGCACTACGTTCACACCATACCTACCATGCCGCATTCGGGATACAGCGTAAAGTAGAAAAAAAATATTAAAAATGTCTTTAGCTATAACTTTTGAAATTCCTTTAGTGTTGAAACATTCTTTCAATAGTATATGACATTTTTGCTAAAATTTTCGCTTTATCTAAGAAATTCGAACCTCGGTTATATAATTAAAATGCGAGATGTGATCTACGTGACGGACAATATTACCTGATAATCTTATAGCGATCGACAGATACGACGCGCCTATGACATTTTATATAAGGCTTGCATGGCTTGCACGCTATTTTGAATTTTTAATACATAGTTTTGAAGCAGTCGTGGCGCAGTGGCACAGTGGCGTCTAACAGTAAGCGCGATTTTTATTGACGGCTTCAGTTGTAGGTTCGATTCTTAATCGGGGGAATGAGTTAAATTCTTTTTCTGTGTTCGGCAACGAGACAGAGTGCGGTGTTGAGTTCCTCCATTAAAAACACAATGATTTAAGAAAATTGGGCAGTGCGTTGGACACAGAGTGCCTTTATACTAAGTTTACTCCATTATATACGACAAAAAGTGTAAAACTATAATTTATACTTTCATTATATTACACAAGAGCAATACAATTTCAAATTAAAAAAAAACATATGTTTCTAACATTAAAATTCTTCCCATGGTACGTCAAGGGTCGACTTTGATAAGTGCTCCATAGTGAGGAATCTCCTCATAACACGCACCGTCTTATGTCTTCTGCACTCTATTGAGATATTACCATTATATTTTATTTCATTTTATACTTTTTTAACTTTACATCCCTTATATAACATGGTGACAGGGTTATGACACTCCGTTCCCCTTGATATTTCTACTTAAGATATTGCGTGTACAGTGGCGGTAAAAGATTTTCCTTATAACATGTATTGATATTACATAAAACGGAATCACGGTATCCACATTGAATTCAAGCCATATAAGAAAATTCTGTGTGAGAATCCAAAACAAAGACCATGGAGATCTTATTTGCTATGTACTGTAAATTGTAATATAAAGTAGAGCTAAGTGGTGACATTTGCCATCATATATTCTGTTTCTTTGCTTCCTTCTAAACCTTGCAATGAATTTTGATTCTGTTATTGATATTTTAATATTTTTGTCCAGTAAGTACCTAAATGAGGTTTTGACTACTTCGTAATATTGAAAATAAGGGCTGTATATGCCACGGTTGTGGATTTGATTCCCACTCTAGGGAATAAATTATTTTCACTTTCTACTAACTATTTTCACCAGTAATAAACAAAGCGCGGTGTTGTGTTCCGCCACACCAAGTCTCTAATATTCGATGTCCTAACACTAAGATTTATCTGTCTACCTTGTATTTTGTCCGCCTACCCTGGTATTATTTAGCTTAACACTGTGTCTCGCGCATGGCAGGATAGGTAGAGGAAACCTGGGAACCTAATGTTAAGACACTCTGTTCCTGTTAAGAAAAGTGTTTTAACGTGAACTTTAAAAATATATATTTTAAGTATCAAATCACTCATCAACAATGCGCATTCACAGTTGTCTTAACGGGAACGAGACATAGAATTCTGTAGGCATTGCATGTTAAGTGGCGGAACTTAACGCCGTGATTTTTGCTTTTTTAATGGTTGCCAAAAATAGAATAAATTAAAATAGTTTTGGGTGTACTTAAATATTTTAATTCTATGACATAATTATGCATATTATTCATATTAAATCAACGAATACCTGTTAAAGTGAAATCATATTACCATCTGGTATGAAAGGTAGTGTCCGTGACGTAATTATTAGGTTCGTTATCAAAAAAAAGTTATGTTCATTTTATTTATTTATTCTACGCATACCTATGAGTATTTAGGAAAACTCAATGCCTCTAAGTCGTTATGAGTTCTACTTCAATTCCATTTTATTGTATTGGTAAAAAATTACATATATCATTTTGATGAGTTGGTGGATTTTTTTAAGATATACAAAGCAAACGGTTGAGGTCATTCAGGTTACCTGATGGCAAATAATTACCGCTGCCTACCACCCAATGTAACACCAGAGGAGTGACAGGAAAGAAGTTTATAAAAAACTGCAACAGTTGGGCACGTGTTGATGTTTCACAAGCCAGTAACCTTTTGACAATAACCTCTTAGAGGTAGGTCAAAAATTATATTTCATAAATAAAATGTTTTCCAGAGAAGGGTGATATTTTTTAATCACTTATGGAACTTTACGCTGGCAATCAAATATAACTGTTGGAGTAACATCTGATATTAACGACTCTACTTTTCGCAATATCTGCACTAGACGAGGTCGGTGTTTGCGAAAATCAACAATATAACATAATATATAGTTCAAAATAAAAATAATTCGACAGTTTTATTATCAAATGTGTAAAGTTACACATTTATACGATTAGTAACTATAAATGGATTGATTTATGTGAGTTAATTTGAATAAAGCTGCTCTCTAGTGTAGAATGGTTTAGATTTGAAAGCAAATCACCTTTTTTCTTCTTTACTTAATCCTTCTTTTAATCTCACTGTATCCCACAAAGTAGGGAAGGTAGGGGGAATCTGAGAACTGAATGTTAAGACACTTCGTTACCATTCAGGCACTTGCGTTCTCCGCTTTACGTCGGATTCTCGAGGCATCGCGTGTTGAGTGGCGGAACACCAGGCTGCGGGTTTGCCTCGTTGGGAATCACGCCGAACCGTCGCAATTACAGTGGTACAATCATACGACTCTGCACCACGACAGCGTCAAGACGAGGTATCTCTTTCGACGTAAAATATATTTTAGCCGGAAACTGGAGAACAGTATTTTAATACTAGGTTCCCAGTTTTCCCTGTCCACCTTGCTATATGCATGATACAGCGTGATGCTAAAAAAAGCATATTTTAAGTATTAAACCATCCATCAGCAATGCGTATGCACTAAAAATATTTCTCCAAGTCTTCAAGAATGCTTGTCCCTCAACTATTCAATTTATTTTATAACAGAATAGATAACAACGTCCTTTGTTCTCGCCCTTTCATAAAGATAATTGCGCTGGCATGCTGGAATTATGAACCTAATTATTAAATTTTTAGAAATTTCTACGCTTGCGCTTAGTTGATAGTGTCTGACTATAAACGCAATGGTTGAGATTTCAATTCCAACTTGGGGGAATGAACTATTTTCGCTTTGTCCGCCACTCAACACGCAATATGCGGGATGCAGCGCGAAGCTGAATAAAATAAAATATTCTAGTCTTGTACTCTAGACCTGAGTTCCAGTTTACTTATATTATTTTATTTAAATCTGATATTACTTACTGAAATTATTCTACAGTTCTTTTTTACTTACATATTATTTTCATTTAATAAAAATCAGCTTCACGCTGTATCCCGCACACAGCAGGGTAGGAAGAAGGAACCTAGTGTTAAGACACTCCGTTCCCCTCTTTCCGCCGAGTTCTGGAGGCATTGCGTATTGAGTGGCGGAACTCACCGCCGCGCTTTGCCTCGACACCAGAGTGAAGAAATAAAGATATAAATTTAGATAAATATTTCATTTCCTCGAGTGGGGATCGAACACACAACTAGTCGATTATACATTCACACTTTGTGGCCCTGCGCCACCACTGGCCTCAATGTTTATTTAATAAAAGTTAATTAATGCTTATATCCAATAACATTCGCGCCACACCATCAAGAAAACACGACGGATTTTTAAAAAATAGTTTACTGGTTTAACAGTTACAAGGTAACGAAGGGACGGACATACATAGACGACGGACGAATTAAAAACATACATACACCCCTTTTGGGCTTCGTCAGGTGAATAGTCTCCATAAAACAAACAAAATAGGAAAACATTAAACACGCTAACAAATTTAAAAACGAGCTTTTAGTAGCTTAATAAAAAGCTTAGTAATAAGCTTAAGTAATAAGCTTAATTTAGTAGCTTAATAATAAGCTTAAAAATGCTATAAGCGTTTTATCATAAAAATATATAACAAATTACCTAACATGTTGCAGCAGCCGGTTCGACTGGACCCGTATTTCGCGCAAGTAGGCGTCCTAGGCACGGAAATGAAATGACGTAATCTTTAAGAATATTTTCGTTTTGACCAATTATATATTACTAGCTTTTACGTGTGACATAGCCTGCGTGGTCTAATGCAAAATAAATAAGAATTTTGTATGACACATGACACGCTCCAACTGCGGGAGATACATGATGTTATGCAGCCTACCTCAATACATTGATTATTTTATACAAACAGATTGTTTTAATTCAAATGAGTAGTTTCTGAGAATAGCGTGTTCGACCAAATAAACTCTTCAGCTTTACAATATTAGTAAGTATCTATAGAGAAATTTTATTTAAACGATTGTTTTCAAAAGAGGTTCTCGAAAACTTAAAAGTCGTATGGGAAATAATCTTTTTCTATTTAAAACAGGTATGATTAGTGGTTTAAGCCTAAATGAACGACCTAAAAAAGAATGTCGGCAAAAATGTAAAAATTGGTTCTCATTCTACAACAATTGTGGTTAACGAGAATGGTGTAAAGCTTTATTTTTATTAAAAAATAAAATAAATCATATTCAGAATTCATTCATAACATCCTTACAATCTCGATGGTATTTTGAATTAAAATGTCAAAGGAGATTTGGCTTGTGCAACCGGAAACAGACACGTTTTTATGTACATAGTTGTTTAATTGATATTCAAATTGTGTTAGTATTGCATATTAATTATAAAATTTATGTATAAAAATCGATCGACTCAGCGTCTCTCTGTAAACATGACGGTTATGGGTTTAATTTCCATTTGGTAATTGTTATCATCTTCTCATCATTACAAACAATATCTCTGAAATTAGGCGTAACGTGACATTACTACATACCTACATATATACAGGTTCGAATAGTCGGGAAATAAAAAAATGTGAGCAAACAAAACCATGAACAAAATCTAGTCTAGATCAACTCGTAACCTTAGTTCTTTATCCGTCGTGCTAGAATCATTAAATACATAATGAAGCAGTTCGTACTGTGTTGTTATCTCTAACGATATTCTATCGTTACTTTGTTTCAAACCCAAAGGGAATATGTGAAAATTATACCATGAACAAAATAGTTGACGTCATGTTCCTATACTGAATACGATCAGTGTAGGTTTGATTCCCACTAGGGGAATTGAATTATTTTATTTTTTTCGAATCTTCGCTCTGGTAACAAGACCAAGCGTGATGTTGAGTTCCGCCACTCATCACTCTATGTCTCGAAAATAGAATTCATGGTGTTATCTTTAGGTTCCCTTTGCCAAACCTGCTTTGTGCTAAATACAGTGTGAAGCTGGAAAAAAAAATTATATCCTAAAGTAAACGTTTTATTAAAATGATGTTATTTAAGCAATCTCTGACTATACCGCAAAATGGAGAATATATGTGAAATTCCTAATATTTTCAAATGAAAATGTGAATCTGTTCATATAATAAGCTTGCCTTTACCTGCGGTTTGACTCGCATGGTCAAAAGGGTATAAGTAAGAGTTGTGTATGACACATGACTCACACCTAAGTGCCCGATGTAATTCTGACCGCAGGTACAGCGCAACGTCTGTAGTCTAGTCTCGATCTATACATGGACTACGTCGGACTCAAAATAGTCCAATATAGATAGTTGGCAAAAAAAATTGTCATTTCGAACCAGTAGTGCCTAAACAAACTCTTCAGTTTTATAATATTAATATAGAGGTATATATTTTCAAGAACTATCAAAGCCATTATTCTATAATATTTTAATATGTTATTCACACATTAAAGACTATAAGTAAGCAAAGTATAAAACGTATAGCTTAATTGGGTAGAGCATTAGAGTGTTTTAGACATTAGAGCGTGGGTTCAAGTCCCGTTATATTTTATAAGGATTTTCAATATGATGAGAACGTGTGCTACATTGTTTGTTAAGGTGTTTTATTATAATATTTTTTGTAGATATTGATTGAGGCCAGTCGTGGCGCAGGGGCACAAATTGTGACTGTAAAATCGACTGGTTGTGGGTTCGATTCCCACTCGAGGAGATGAAATATTTACTTAAATTTATATTTCCATTTCTTCACTCTGGTGTCGAGGCAAAGTGCGGCGTTGAGTTCTGCCACTCAACACGCAATGCCTCCAGAATTCGGCAGAAAGTGGGGAATGGAGTGTGTTAACACTAGGTGTGCGGGATACAGCGTGAAGCTGATTTATTTATTTTATTTTGTAGATATTATATATCGAACTGTAATAGCTTATTTTACATATAAATGAATGTCTAGATGCGATGTAAACGCGACGGTTGTCGGTTCGGTCCCGTTCGGGAGAAAGAAACTTTAAATATTTGTATTATCTCGCCCTGGTAACGTGGTAAAGCGCAGCGCTAAGTTCCGCCACCAGTACACAATGCCTTAAGAATACAGTAGGAAGTGTGAACGGAAATGTCTTAATGGGAACTGATTGTCTTAACAATAGGTTCCCAGATTTCCTCTGCCTGCCCTATATGCGGTATACATCGTGAAACTCATGAAAAAAGGTTTACCTAAACGTTGTTTGACGTATCTTGAATTTAGCAGGCTAAGCAGAGTCCAATTTAAAAAAATATATATTGAATAGCGGAGCTCAACGCCACGCTGATAAATGAAAATAATCCATTCCTTTTAGTAAGCATTGAACCCACAACCATTCCGTCCACACTTCGACCAGTCAATACACATACAATTTTATATGCAAATCACGTAAACTGACGCGAACATGAACGAAAGTTCTTTCTCCAACAAATATATTAAAGGCAGGATGCGTTTCTTATTTGTTTGCAGCTGTCAAGGACGTGAGGCGGCAGATGCGGAACAACATCGAGGTTAGGAGGATTTTTATTTGCATTTTACTTTCGAGATAAATAGATAGACGGTGGATGAAATAAAAAGTACTGGCAGTCATGGTACGTACAGTGTCACAACTTCTGACTGTTAACGCGACGGTTGTGGGTTCTGTACTAACACTGCATATAGCAGGATAACAGGAACCTAGTGTTAAAACACTCTGTTGTCCAATTTTTGTCGATTGTTGTGTTTTGTCACGACTTACGAGAACGAGAAAGTCAAAATAATTAAGTTTCTTTCGAGTGGGGGATCGAAACCCGCATCACATTTGCAGTCACACACTATGCCACGACGGTATCTATACATATTTGTAGTATTTAATATTATAGAACAATAATAATATAAAATATTACAAAGACAGCCATTATTCGAAGTCAACAGACTATTTACGCATGATTTGATGATCGTAATGTTCTTCACGCGGGACGTTGATCCCGGACATCATCAGTCGAATATTATCTGTGGGTACTCTCTCTTAAATCTATTCTTTTCCGTATCCTACTTTCACAGAGAAAAAAAAACAAGGCAACATTTTAATTTTGACATTAAGAAATTAAACAAAACGTTTGTCACATTCATTTTATTTCTTTTATTTAGCGTTAATTTCCACCATTCAAAATAAATAGTTTTTAAAACGTTAAGCCAGCCTGTCAGCGATTTTCAGTTTCTTTTTATTATGTAGGTATCTTTACCCAGTTAATTGTTTTATAAACTATATTATTGTCAGCACAAATTACTTATAAATTTTAATATGTAAGTCAGTTTAATTCTGTCTCTAGAAACGACATAATTATTCCCCTCTAATGGGGATCAAACCCACCCACTTCACCCACCATCAAGTCTGTACATTAATATTACTTATAAAATAATAATATTACTTATAAAATAAAAAAAATCATCGCAGTTTCATTACATATCACAGAGCAGACATGACCATAACCTACCTTTCGTCCACTTTCCCTCGACTCGATACCTTCCACCATCTTCATTGATAACCTGCGAGTGCCAAAGAACAGTAATGTGCGAGTAGATGTTGATTTAAATATAAATGTACTTTAAATTAATTAATTTATAAAAGAAAAATTAAATAATAACCTCTACTATTATATATAAATTTATTTAGTACTTAGAAAGTATATACGCGATATATAATATAGCGAATGACTGCGTATCAGGAATATTTGGTTGTAATAAATAAATTTATTTGAAGTGAGAACTCATTTTATTACATCGAATTCCTTGTATATTAATTTATCTATTTAATAATTTACACTAATATACAAATAAACAATTTTTACAGTACACATTATAAAAACCAAACATTTTTATTTATCCATCTAAAAAAAATGTCTCGTACACACAAAAACAAATAAACAAACTCTACTAAAAATACTACCAACATTAAAAAACCTAATAAAATAAAAAAAATCCTAACTCAATTCATTCATTATTAACCATCTGTAGAACTGTCAATCTGTGTCTGTGCGCATTTAGATGCGTATGCGCATAACGGGCCCGACCGCGCTGAGAGACGCACGTGTTCTACCGCGAGTTCTGTGCAGTGCTGTGTTGTGTTTATAAAGTTGACGAAAGAACAATTTTTCCTTTAAAAACGGTAAGTTTTTGTTGTTTTTATGTAATAGCTTAATATTTTTTTTAGTTACTTTAATACCTGCTTTGGTAATTTAGGGGGAAAAAGAAACTTTTTCTAAAAACCGAGTTGTTGATGTCTACTTTTCTATTTAGATCAACATTTTTAAATGAAGTTTAGATTGCGATTTTTTTTATAATAGTATTTAAATTTTAATATTATAGTATAATAAGTTTCTAATAAGAATTAGTTGTCTTAAAATGGGTTACAAGCGTTTTACTTTGAAATTCTTAAGATATATTAAAAAACTAAGTTATACATATAAAAATGTTCAATGTAAATTAACTTTCTTTACTTCCTATATATATTTTTTTCTATTTTTCGATTTAGACAGTATTTTTGAGTAAGGTTATTTTAACTTTCTCTAAAAATATGAAAATCTAATTACAATTAATTGTTAGAACTAGCTTTATAGCAGTCGTGTATCCATGTATATAATCGCAACGGCTAGTAAATTGCAAATCTCTAAAATTTATTTTTAACTACCGTCTATTAAATGTATTGAATAGTTCTACATAAATATATTGAGAAGTTCTACTACAAGTTAAATTTATATTCATAATATTATTTTTAAATGAATTTTTTATTTATAATATAAATTAATGACGTCATCGTGAAAGATTAAACATACATTGTATTATTTATATTTTTATTGATTCATTTATAACATTTTACGAAGTAAAAGGAAATTTAATTGTAATAATTTTTTTAGCTTCATGCTTCCTGCACATAAAAGAATGCGTCTTATTTTAATTTGCGTTTTACTATTATTCCGATTTTTTTTAATCCTAATCTATTAGAGATATAATAAAATATAATATAATAATTTGCACATGCAACTTTGTTGCGTGGCTTTCAAGACGCAAGATGCAAAATCCGTAAAAAAAAATTCACAAAATTCTAAATTAGGGATCCCACTTACTCTCCTTAACTTACATAAGTTAGTTAAAATATAAAAAGTATTTTTTTTCTCAATGCTTGAAATTGTACTTTATTTTGATAACTGATTCGGTGTTTATTTTACCTTACGAGATGAACAGATATTGCCGATAATTGATTAGTTCTTCATTTTCAGACTATTTTAAGTCTTTCTAAAGTATTAATTCACTGTGATTATCTATTTTTTGTGCATTACATTTATTTATAATAAATAATCAATTGAGGCCAGTCGTGGCGCAGCGGCACCAGGTGTGACTTGTTGTGGGTTCAATCCCCACTCGAGGAGATGAAATATTTACTTAAACTTATATTTCCATTTCTTCGCTCTGGTGTCGAGGTTAAGCGCGGCGTTGAGTTCTGCCACTCAACACGCAATGCCTCCAGAATTCGGCAGAAAGTGGGGAACGGAGTGTCTTAACACTAGGTTCCCTCTGCCTACCCTGCTGTGTGCGGGATACAGCGTGAAGCTGATAATCAATGCGCAATATTTTGAAAATTGGGCAGTGCGTAAAGAACGGAATGTTTTAACTCTAAGCCTCCTCCTGTGCCTACGGACCAGGAAGTTCGAGGTCGATTCGTTATATACGAACCGATGTAACCTCAATTCGAAAATTCTAGATTTTTTTTATTATGCTACTACTAAATTTAATTAACAAGTTAATTAAATTTAAATTAAAAAGTCGACTTCACGCTGTATCCCGCACACAGCAGGGTAGGCAGAAGGGAACCTAGTGTAAAGACACTCCGTTACCCGCTTTCCGCCGAGTTCTGAAGGCATTGCGTGTTGAGAGGCGGAACTCAACGCCGCGTTTTGCCTCTACACCAGAGCGAAGAAATTAAAATCTATATGTAAATAAATATTTAATTTCCTCGAGTGAAGATCGAACCCACAACTAGCCGCGTTGACAGTCACATTTTGTGCCCATGCGCCACAACTGGCCTCAAATTATATTATTAACTAAATTTAATTGGTTTTAATTTTACTTTATGGTTTTCTTGTTCTTATTCGCAGTGACATAATATTCGTTTCTCCCTTATAGCTGATTTACACACTGCCACTGTGATGAATGACAAAACCTGACGCAGAATTATGCTTTAAAATCTCGCCTATATAAGACCCCTAAATAAGATTCGAACCCACACCGACCACCGAAAACTAAAGTGCTTTAATAATCCATTTAACTCAATACTACACATTTATTGTAGTTGAAGGTTAAAATAAAGCTGAGATTTGCTCTAAATGCCGCTACCACCACTTAAGAGAGCGGTCATTGAACTCGCTAATCGAATGCGGGTAATTGGAACTAAATAGCTTAATAATTCCACTTTTTAATGTAAAAAGTAATTAATCTAATTTTTTGTTTTGTATTTTTTTTTAAATATTTTTTTTTAAACAAATATAGTTATTTTCAGCTTCACGCTGTATCCCTCGTGTAGTATGGCAGGCAGAGGGAGCTTAATGTTTAGTCATTCCGCCCCTACTTTCCGCCGTAATCTAGATTCTAAATATTTCCTCGAGTAGGATTCGAAGCCACAATCTGTCACGTTTTCCGTCACACGCTTGCGCCCCTGCGCCACGACTGGCCTTCGAATTACGAATATATCACTCTGTTTTTGATTTTCCAGTTGTTTCAGATATATAGTGTCGATTACTCGTTACGGTCTTACTCAAGGTCTGTATATAAAACTCTTTAGTTTTTAACTAAATAAATTACAACTAACTTACAGCCAAAAAGGGCGGTGTTGAGTTCGGTCATCTGCCACTTAAGTTGTAGGTTCCCTGTCTATAATCTGCTATGTGAAAAAACGCTTGAAACTAATTAAATATTTAAGATAACTCCTAAACATCGAATGGAGTATAAAACAAACACTTTTTACCAGCGATATAGCATCATTATAACAATGAAATTAGGTATTATTTAATTAACCGTCTGACAGGCATTAGTTCAATACTTCATACATACATACATACATAAATACATACATACAAACTTAAACGAACACTTGTCGAAACAACGTCGACCATTACAATTTACAAATGAAATAAAATGAATTATAATATATGTATATTTCAATGTATCATGTTTATTACATCTATTTTATATATTTTTAAATATTTTGTGTGTAGAAAAAAATAATAATAATTATATATTACTCACCAAATAGGAATCGAATCTACGACCCTCTCGTTTCTACAAAAATCTTTCAATAACGATAAATTACTAGAACGAATTGAAAACTTATTTTTGGGTTGCTTTACGCCGTATCCCGGACATAGGAGAATAGGCAGAGATAACCTGAGAAACTAGTGTTAAGATATTCCGTCCTCATTAAGAAACTTCCGTTACCCACTTTCTGCCAAATTCTGGAGACATTGGCGGAACTCAACGTCGCGCTCTACCTCGGAAACGAGAAATGGAAGTATTAAGCATTTTATTTACTCTAATGGGAATCGAATCCATAACCGTCGCGTTTTCACGCGCTTTTGCCCCCTCCGCCACGACCGGTGTCTTATTTTATGTTGAATAGTCTATTTAAATAAGAAAGACTATAGGCTATCTTCTAGTAAGTCCCGTTTAATTACACAGACGAGGCTGCACGTAAATGATATACTTAACAAAATTACAACTTATTTTAACAACGATATACAACACCTTAGCTCTTATTTCCGTTTCAACTGGAAGTTACTTGATAATTCCGTATACATATTACGCAATGAATATAAATGTTATAGTTATTTGATATTATTATATAATATTCTGTACATGTACATTTAATAGTTGTATTTTTATTATTAATATTTAGTAATATTGTTCGCACATTTATATCTATCTACATTTATTTTATTATGAAAAATTTAATTTTTTATATAGTAGTATTTTATAAAATTTTATTTTATTTTTATAAGTATTATATAAAAATAATATAAAATTCCTCTAATCTTTTATTAGAGTGTTTAAAATCTCCAAATCAGTCAAATCCTAAAACTTTGATTTAGTTTTTTCCTTTCCTTCATAATATCGAGAAGGCCTTTCTTAATGCTGCAGGGCAGCATTATCTAAAAATATATAATAAATTAAAAAAAAAATTACTAGAACTAATTAAAAACCGACTGACAATATTGATTATATTTAAAAAATCAAAAACGTCGATCAGTCCATATTTAATTGACAATAAAGCTGAGTTATTAGTACGATTATAATAATACAAAACAAAAGTGCATTCTATCGAGAGTATTTGCAAGTGTTACACAAGTGAGTTGTAACAGTAATACGCTCTGAGGGTACAACTAGATATCGATTACTCGGATATTGGTTTGCGGTACCGATCTAACGCGGCGGGCACCATGTTATGAAACAGTTTAATAACTTACCTTTGTAGCCGTCGCGACGCCGGGTGTTCGATTGGGATGGGTTCGATTCCCACTCGAAGGAATTAAGAATTTATATTTTCATTTCCTCGCTCAGCATACGAGGCAAAGCGCGCCGGTGAGTTCTGCCAATTAACACGCAATGTCTCAAGAATTCGGTGGAAATTGGGGAATGGAAGTGTCCTAATGGGGAACAGTTTATCTTTACATTGGGTTCTCAGGTTCCCTCTACTGTAATTTGCGAGCACATTAAATGTAAAATGGAAAATTACGGGTTTTCCCGCTTCTGTAGGAATTTCGATAAATCCACTCTCAGTGTTAGGAAATGTAGGGGACATTTCCTAATTTATTTGCATGCTCTATTTTATTTTTCTAAGTCGCCAACTATATGCCCCTCAGTAATGGAAGAGTTTTACACATTGTGTAGAATATTTTGATTTTGATAGCTCCTATCAAAATCAAAATATTCTTTATAGTAGTGGAACCCACGATGCTAAATCGGGATTTACTCGAGCGTCATACAAGACCTATTCGATTGCGGAGAATGTATTTTTTGATTTGTGTAGAGAGCGGCTAAAAATTTGCCAAATTGTAAAAAAAAACTGTTGCATGGACAAACTCGAGTGCCTTAGATATTGATCCCTCCCATCATGTCCCACGTATTCTTAAAAATGTAAGTGTGTTAATGTGATTGTTTACATGATGGAGGCGACCATACGTAAGTGTTAAAAAAGAAATAAAAATATCGAGCGTTTCAGACTTTACTTTTTAAAAGCTCTAATATCTGACGATTTGGTGGTGACGCAAACTCGTAGCAATTTAAGTTAGAATGTGCAAAAACAATTTAATTATTTTGAAATACTCAAGCGCGTCAGGTTAAGATATATATAGTTCATCTTCAAGCCCTAGATGTGCTATCTCATAATCTAACGATTATCTGTAGTAGTTTGCCTAATATGACAATATTTTTTTTTTTAAGTCATAATCAATTGAAAATCTCAAGGAATAGCATGTTAATAAAAGAATGTATGTTTGAAGTATGAAGTACTTGCATTTATAAGAAAATAATTATATTTTTTTGAGTATTTTTTTTAATTACTCTCTTACTTGTCGATGAAGATAATCTTCATCGACGAGTAATAGATAGAGAAAGAGTGAGAGAGGAATAGAAACACGAAGAGGAATATAGGCAACCCGTAGCTATATTAAACTTTATCAGTCGATTCTTATTAAAAGGAATTAGTCAGATTATATATTTTCCGTAATCCTTAAATTATTCCCTTCAAAATAAAAAAAAATTGCTTCACTAGAGAATGTCGAGATAACGTTTTTATTTACAACTTTGTTCTTTATATCACTCTTAAATTGTCAGATCAGTGGAATATAAATAATTTAGTCAGATTAAGGTAGAGTGAGTTAGTTACATACTAACTCACTCTACCTTAATCTGACGCGCTCGAAAATTTAAAATGATCATTTTTTTTACTTATCTGATCCTTTATCCTAGACAGTCATATATAATGGGCTTATTTGGTGGAAGTACTTAACCAGTACAAGGAATCCCCCAGCATATTAATCTGCCGCCCTTTAGTTAATCTCGAAGTCCCCGCTTTGGCTCCCCTACCATTATTAAATTAAGCCGTTACAAGGACTTTTCAATCTTCAAGGTACATAAAAAATAGTGTATCAGTCTTAAAGGCACCACCCACCGCCTCGGAAGGCAATTCTGCTGACGAGAGTCGGTGAGACTCTTTTAAAATTAAAATTTTATTATAACTGTATAACAATTAATACATTTTTCTGTGAACACCTTTAGTCTTCTTGTTTACCTCATCACCTACAAAACGAACAAACTACATAATGAAAAAAAGCTTAAAAAGTTATGAAGATTTAAACCTTCATAACTTTAGCTCTATACAATTCCGTTATCAAATATGTTGTACCGACAGATTCATTTGGAGCATTCATCATTGTTAAAATTATGCAGTGAAAATAAATCTCCCAACTGAAATATGTTCTACAGCTATGAAATATGTCCTTAGGGCCGTATTAATAAATGTTGGATGTATTTAAATCTAGAATTTACTATTAACATTCTCTAACACTAGCATTTTCCTGCGGTTTCGTCTCGTCATGGTAGTCATTTGGAAGGAATTAAATTCCAACCAGTACTTCTAGAGATTAACAAACAAACTCTTAAGCTTTTTATTATCTTATAGCAGGGGTTTCCAAACTTTTCTTGATCAAGGATCACTTTTACATCATTATTGGTAGCAGGGACCACTATGCATGTAGGTATAATAAAAATTAACTTTGATAATCAAACAAAAACTTCGCCTCACCCTCCCCAGTCATAAAATTTAAATCGTTCGCGGACCATATTTAGGATATAACCAGTGGTCCGCGGACCACTGGTTGGGAACCAGTGTCTTATAGGATAGATTAACGTACATCCCGTATATAATTGATATAATGAAAAATTATTTGTTTCGTAAATTAGTCGCTACATACTTAATTTTTAAGGCTGTTTACAAGATTATTTATTTTTATTAGATAGAATCGTATTATAACTTATAGAGATAGCTGTTAGTTCCATACAATAATACAAATAAAAATTCAATTAAAGAAATGCAACGTCTAGGGTACTGTTACCCATTTTTTAGCTTTACGGTGTATTCCATATTTAGCAGAGCATACAGAGTGAACCCAATTGTCGAGAGATCCGTACAAGAGCAAGGAAATGAAAATAATTCTTTGCACGAAAATGAGTCGAATATATAACCATCACGTTTACAGTACCACGCTGAGCCACGACGGCCTCAACTTTATTAATTTTATCCAACAAAAGACTTCCTTGCCAATATAGCTCTATACGACATGACGAGGCGCGCTCCGTTGCGTCAACGTGCACATCGCTAGTCGACCGAGCGTGCGAGGTGCCGTGTGAACGGTGTGCGCCACGCTCGCTTCTAAGCCGTGACATAAGATATTAAACTTTATTAAGCTTACACGTTTTTTTTTATTGAAATATTTTTTGTGAAGTAGCGGTTTTTATAATATTTGTTTCTATAATCAGATTCGATTTTTTAAATATAGTTATGGCGACTCTAACAATCATACTAAATAATATAATTGCTAATAATTGGTAGTCAACAGCACTGTGTGGGTATCATATAACAAACAGCAAAAAACTTCAGAAAAATTGTTAGTGGAAATTTTGTAGACCGAGTTATCTCCAAGTACGATACAGACATTTACCTATTACATCATATCTACAGTATTAACAAGAATATCTCGTATGACATAATAATTTCTTATACTCACTATATTACATGGGCATGAAAAACTATCCAAGGCGAGTGTGTAACACACCGTGTGAACACAGAATTCTTCGCGATACATGATCCATCTTCCTCCTTCGATGCCTATCTGAGACAAAGCCTTCTCAACCGGAAGTAAAATTATCTGCCCTCATCAACTCATGTTGTCTTTTAGTTGTGGAATTTCATATTTTGCATATATATTTTTGCAAAATACGAGTTATTTTGGATATTTTCAAAATAAAAAGACGACAAATCGTATATGATGATGTAAACAATGCTCTCTCGAGAGTAGTACATTGGTTCAGTGTTAATAACTTACTATTGAATAGTAAAAAAACTAAATGTATTATTTTTAGAACACCTACCACGAAAGTTGTTAAAGCCGATGTACTCTTGAATGGTGAAGCCGTAGATCCTGTCGATTCTACGGTATTTCTCGGTATCACCATAGACTCCAAATTACAGTGGGGACCCTATATTGATGGATTGACGAATAGACTTAGCTCCGCAGAAGCGAGCTATTCCTGCAATCTATAACTTAGGTCCTAAAGACTCCTTAAGGCAAAAGTTTAAAGAAATTAATATATTGGCAGTTGCATCTCAATATATTTTTGAAAATGTTATGTATAATATTATATGTTAAGAAAAACATTAATAATTTTACTAAAATTGGTGATTTTCAGAATATTAACACTATAAATAGGCATAATTTTGGTACACCTGTAACTCGATTGCATCGAATCCGTAATTCTTTTATGGGATAATGAAAAAAAAGCGTACAGCTTTTACAATAGGATCCCAGAAAACGTCAAATAATTTCCTATATCACGATTTAAAAAAATTGTGAAAAGACGTTTGTGTGTTAAAGGTTATTACCAAATTAATGATTTTGTAAATGATAACACGCCTTAGGAATGAAATGCTCGCTCCAGTCTGTTTCAAAGGTATCATTATCACAGATAATTAAATATGTATTTGTTTAAAATTGATTTTAAAAAAATAGGCCCCGCTGAGTTTCTTGCGCCGGTTCTTCTCAGGTCTGAGGCATTAACTTTAGTGCACTGGTGGTAAATTCTTTGACGTTCAAAAAATGAAGCATGCGACTTCTTTTTTTGAATAAAATTATTTGAATTTTGAATTTGAGTATTGTTTCTTTGTTTTTTTTAACTTTACCCTGTATTACGTATATAACAGAGTAGGCAGAGGGAACGTAGTATTAAGACACT
This sequence comes from Heliconius hermathena, assembly GCA_013403705.1. Lineage (NCBI taxonomy): Eukaryota > Metazoa > Arthropoda > Insecta > Lepidoptera > Nymphalidae > Heliconius > Heliconius hermathena. Next base: position 184,103 of record JAAIXJ010001863.1, read on the forward strand.
CCGTTCCCACGCACCTTAATATTTTTGAGACATTGCGTGTTGAGTGAAGAAATTCAACGCAACGCTTTTTCTTATCAGAGTAAGGAAATTAAAATAATTAATTCTCCCGGGTGAGAGTAGAAGCCACAACCGTCGCGTTTACAGCCAGACACTGCCGCTACGCCACGATGGTCTTAAATAGTTTTGTGATGGCCTCAATATGGAATGAAAATAAATTTCAAGACCTATAAGTCGTTTCTAAGAAGGAAGGAAGAACTCTCAATGTTCAGCTACTTTTGATATAAATATCAATATACCTAACATAACATTTCAATTTAAAACGTCAACGATTGCCTCCAGTAGTTCATCGAACACATCAATGATCACATAACTTGGCTCTGTCACACAAGTCTAATACCACTTTGTGTATGCGTGATTGAATGATGGACTTGTGCTCTTGATAGATGGTTATAAGTTCGACCTCCATTGAGTGCATTTCCATTTCCTAGGATTGTTAGATATGTCATATTAAGCAGTAAATATGGATGGAATATAAGAGTTATTTATTAACGAAGTCTAAAGGCTCTAAAATTTAGTTTCCATTGCAACTGGGATGAAAGATAATAAATACAAATAATACTTATTCTTAAGCAATATTCTGAATTCAGGAAGATATAGGAGAGCCTTGTCACTAAGGTCGCTCTCCCTTCGCTACTACTAATTATATGTATTTTTAAATACAAATATTATCTCAAATAAGTTGCGATAATAAATAAGTGTATCGAAACGCTCTTGATCTAAAATGAAAAGAATATATATTAAGCAACAAGTTAGCTTTCTTGCGTGGTGTTGACTTTAATGACACTACTCGCTAACACAATGTTTCGAATTTGCGCGGAAAGAAGACGACGGAGTGTCCTTAACACTACATTCTCTCAGTTTACCTTGTTGCGTGGGCTAACACAGCGAAAAGCAGAAAAAAAGTTTTTTTTGTAACTGTAAGCTATAGTTGCGGATTTGATTCCCACTTGGAATAGTAAAATAATTCCATTTCCTCGCCTCTGGTAACAAAAAAGTAATTGTCTCGCGGCGTTGAGTTCCGTCACTCAACACATAATGTCTCTAAAATTGTTCTCTATGCCTACCCTGCCAGCCGCAGGAAACGTTAAAAAAATATATTAAATATTAACTTATTGTTAAGTGAACTTTTTAAACTGTTCAAAGTTATGACAAACATAAAACAAGCTTTCAAATTTCATTAGCCGAAAGCCCAAAGGCAGTAGCTTGTAATTTCTTAACTACAATTATGGTGAAAGATAATATACAAGTTCTCGTTAACCATAGTTACAAACGTATGGAATTATTAAACTTGTGAAATTGTGTTAACTTAGTCCTTTGTTGTGGGTTCGGTGGCCGCGTGATGTAAATAATGCTTTTTTTTAGACAGAGGGAATCATTGAACTTAAAACACTCCGTTCCCATTAAGGTTCTCCAATTCTCTTACTTTCCGCCGCATTCTCTAGCTATTGTGAGTGCCGGAACTCAACGCCGCGCTTTCGACTAGTTACCAGAGACTGAAAATATTGAATATTTCATGTCTAACTAAAAGGAATCCAAGTCTAATCCAAGTCTATTACGTTTACAGTCACACGTTTCATCACAAGTGGTATAATATATTATTTTATTTGTGTTCGTACACGTAAAATGTTCCTTTTATAATTATGAACATTATATTTTTTTACAGTTTTACGGTATATTCTGTGTTTAGCAGCAGAGTAGACCGAGGGAACCTAGTGTTAAGTTCCGTTCCGAACTTTCCGGCCATTCTCAAGATATTACGCATTGAGGGACGGAAATCAACGCTTTGTTCATTTGTTGTGCTTATTAGGGTACGGTATAGAAAATATTTTATTCCTTCGAGTGGGAATCGAATCCACAACCATCACGAAGCAACCAACCGTACCGTTATTATGACCGGTCTATTATTAAAAGTAATATTACTTAATTTAATCACCACGTATAGTTGCAAAACATTCAACAGCGCTTTGTTGTTCTTAATTATAACTCTCGTTAAAATATAAAGTAACAGCTAGGTAATGTTTAAAAAGGTCAAGAGCGATCGAAATAATCAAATAAATTATATTATATAAATATAAACCATTACATTTACACCACCAGATGTATAATTTTAGAACGAATATATAAATACATACATACACAGGTGAAGCTAAAAACTAACTCAACACAAAATGTTTCGCAAGTTGGGCAGAATGAGCAGAAGAGAGTGTTTCAACACTAGATTCTCTCTGCTGACCAACGTGAAAAAAAGGTAGAAAAAAAGAAAAAAATATTTCAAAACATAAATTGTAATAATATTATTATATATAGTAAAATGAACAACAAGCAAATTATACAACAAATAATGTTCGCGTTACAATTATTATATTACATAGAGTCACGTACTATGTTGACATTGTTGGTGTGTTTATCAATAATGTATTATTATTATTAGGCACTTATTTTGTAATATTATTGTGAAGAAACTGAAAAATGTCAGATATATTTATTAATGTTTACATGTCGGTCTGTATTTACTATTAACCTGTTCAGATTGATACAATTGGGTCTAATTCGGGTACGAGTGGGTCTATTTCAGTTTCTTAGATTTTATTACATATTTACAAGTCGATCTAATGACGAACTAAAACTTAACTTAACTTAACTTAGCTTCACGCTTTATCCCTTACGGGGTAGTCAGAGAGAATGGAGCGCCAAACGCTACGGTGTCTACATACCTCTTTCGCCTCGTCCACTGTCATCAATCTCTTCATACATGCCCTAGGAATTAAAAGAATTAGTGAATATATATGTCGTCCCTTATCAATCTATTATGAACTTATGTTAAGTTATAGTTGTAATATATTTAAAGTACTGTAGGTTCAGCCAATAAAGATAAACCAATAAATACTAAGGTAGCCACTATAATATGTTGACATTTACATTTTTAATGACAAAGGAGACAAACTATTCCATACATTTTTGGGCCCAGAATGTAAATATATGAAAATGGTATGATTTAATAGATTTAGGTACATCATTCCCTCCCTGAAATCTATATAAATTTTGGCAATCTGAGAGCTGAGTTATTAGAGATTTGATAAAAGTGAGGTTAAGTTCGCAGCACAATTTCTTGAATATCAACTTCTATAAAATATGTGATTACTGAGTTGTTTAAGCATTAATGTTTATTATTTATAAATAAAACACATTTTAATGAATATTTTATTCTTCTTCTATTATCTATTATTAAAATGTCATCTAAGAAGTGTGCAGGTGGAACTAAATTATTTTGGTATCTAGCCCAACTAAGGTATGGTACCTTATATATATAATACTCATAACATGAGCACAGCAGCCTACCATTCGTCTTCCTACAATACAATTGCAGTATTTCATAGCAATAGCTTCCCTTCCTCTACGAAAGCTGTCAACTAAAATGTAACAGAAATATATTTTCCTGCTTATATGTCGGGATTATATCACACCTCTAAGTAACCAGGTTGTGGTGGTTTTCATCGTCTAAAGGTCGTCGGACTAGGGTATTGCAGTGTCCATTGGCTATCCCACAATTCACACAGCGATTCATATCTATAGCGTGGCGGTCGTAAGATCCAAAAGATTTCAGAGTCCAGTGGGGAAGCGAGGGTCGTACAAAGTAGGCAGAGTCAAAATCCGAGAAAAACAAAACAATTTTGCGATGACAAACAGAAGCAAAAATGCAAAAAATCATTAGACAAGGTGTGATTGTCAATCAACTGTCACATCTCTGATTTAAAATATGATTGATTTTAATCGATTAAGGATCTAAATCTTATTTTTTTTCATTTTTCTCCACTCCAGAATGTCAATTAATTTATTATTTGCTATTCTAAAAATAAAAAAAAAAATAATTTTTTAAATCACATCTCAATTCTATACGTGTAGGCCCAAAAGTTTCATTCTCCTTTGTGTGATATAAATTAATTTTCCGTTCACTTTTTAGGGTTCATCTCTAAAGGGACATAGGTTCCGTTTGTTCCGTGTCTTTTTATGGTCATTTTGTTGTCCGTTTGTCCGTCTGTCAAGATCGTTTATCTCGAGATTGCGTAAATGTATCAAGCTTAAATTAATATTAAATATTCAGGTCTACGGTCCCTGGCAGCACAGAAAAAAAGCAAGCTTACATACATACATACAATCAAAAGATACGAGCAATATGCACAGTTGTTGCTACATTTTGTATGAAATTCGATACGTTATCAAAACTTATAGGGCATTTGATGTAGACCTTGAAGCACAAATAAAGGAAAAAATCGAAAAATGGTGACTTATGTTTATATTAAAGATGAAAACTATTACAAACTTTTATTTGTAGTTCATTCCATATAAAATGAGAGCAGCATGTACGTAAACTTAAGTTTGACAACTTTTATAAGCAACGTAAAAATATAACAACGGGACGCCTTCAATCGACCTATTATACAATCACTCGCACTTGGCTGGGTTTTCCTTTATATCTTAGCTTCACACTGTATCTCGCATATCTTATATTTGAAGTAAAAATTACATTAACTACTTTGCATCAAAGTAGCCTCTCCACGAATAATGCTCTTGATTTGTAACACATCTCTGTGACCTCGGCGGATCGCGCAATCCTGTGTAATCGTTTAACGTGTGAAAGTAAACAAGGAGTGTCTGTCCGTATGTAATACACTATAGTTACTGATGTATGGATTAGAGGTATTGGTGGTTGTAGGTTCGAAACCAATAGAAATATTATTTATATGGATTGATAAGTTGTATTTTTTTAATAAAGGAGCGTTATGAGTTTGATTGGGTGGGTCTTGTAAATTGGGCGGCGCGTGGGGGACGGACGTGTCTTTGCACTAGATTCCCTCTGTCTACTCTGTTATACCCTGAATATTTACAGCGTGAATTCTATAAATATAAATATTAAATATTTTATCACAAATTTAAATAGCTTTGTAATATTTTTGCAGCAAAGTAAACGTATACAAGGCTGTGGGAACCTTAACTATTCACGTTTCTTATTTTTCACCGGCTTTCGACAATATGTGACGTAACATTGGATGATAATATTGTATTTCTATGTAATAACCGAGTTTAGTCTTGAAGAGTATAGATATACTGTGAAAATATGAATTAAATCACACATTTCTTATCATTTCGTGCAGAACTTTTTAGTTAGAAAGTAAAATTAAAAAGTATAATTTCTCCTCATCTCAGTCTAGCTTAATAGTAATCTAAAGAAAGCTAACATATTGTATAAGTGATAGTATTATAAAAGTTTAAGAGTATGTTTGTTTGAACGCGCTAATCTCAAAAACTACAGCTTTGGATTGAAAACTCTACTGGTTGTGTTGGATAGCAAATACATACAATTTCATTTGTTGGATACTTCAAGAGTAACTCTATAGGCTATATTACATCACGACATACACAACTCTTAGCTGTTTCCATTCAACCACGTGGCCAAGCCGCGTTGTACATATATCATCATGCAAGTCTTACATTTTTATAGAAAGGCAGAGATAATCCATTTAATGTCCGAAAGATAGTGTGTTGGATGAGGCAACTTAACATCGCATTTCGCCTAACCGTATCAGGGATTAGTTTCATCCAAACATATTAAAAAGAGAAAAAAATATTTTTAGCACATATAATTATTGAGGAATGAAATTTAAAAATAAAAATAAAATAAAAAAAATAATAGAATTAATATTATTTATTATGTTTAAAAAATTACACCAAGGCCCCGGCGAGATTCGAACTCGCGATCTCCTGTTTACTAGACAGGCGCTTTAACCAACTAAGCCACGGCGCCGCTGACGATGTGGGAACATTGTGCCAAAATTATTTTTACATCAGTATCGTCATTTTAAATAGTGTAAGCGCTTATGTGTTAGAAGTTTTTTTTAATCGACTACGCGTCGCAAAGGAGAGTACTGTGTTTACCAATCTATGTGTGTATATATATGTACGTTTATTTTATTCATTTTTATTTAAATTTTTCGTTCATATTTTAAGAGACAATTTTTTATGTAAGTAATAACAACAACTGTTTAAATAATGTAATCTTATTTTTTTTATATTTTTTTAATATAATATAATATATAAAAAAACCGATCAAGTGCGAGTCGAATTCGCGCACGTTGGTTTCAGTACCATTATCTATTTAAATGATAAAATATCACGTTTGTTGTATAGAAGCCCCCTTAAATATTTATTTTATTCTGTTTTATAGTATTCAAGTGTAACTGTCACGGCTCATACATCCTGGTGACAGACGGACAGGGAGCGAAGTCTTAATAATAGGGTCCCGTTTTACCCTTTAGGAACGAAACACAAAAAAAAGGATTTGTCGTTTGATTATAAATAAGACGATTTTGGGTCCGATTCACACAAGGGGAAAATGAATTATTTTCATATTCCCGGTCTGGTAACAAGACAAAATTTTGTCACTTCCAAACACTATTTCAGAAATTGGGCGGTGTAGTATCGTCTAGTGGGGAACATGGTGTGTTAGTGCAAAGGCACTAGGTTCCTCTGATTATCCTGCTGCTTGCGGGATACAGTTTGATTACGAAAAAAATGATACTTCAAGAACACAATATGTAACAAGCACCGTAATACGTTAAAGTACGATTAAGAAGAAAGAAAGCTGCCAGCTCTGTCACGCGATAACACCACGGTCGATCACGCTTTTATACACAATAAATAAAATAAATGGACATATTACTGTTTTTTAAATAGTTAAAATTGTGCGCGACGGTTGTAAGTTCGATTAACAATTGACTTCATTGGTAAATAACCTATCGTTTGATTTGTTCTTGTATTATTAACGAAAAGAGATATACATATGTATTTGTATAGAACTTAGCTAGTAATAATAATCGCCAACTAATATACTAAATACCTATCTATCTTTACCTTTTATATCTATAAATAGGCCAGTAAATCGTGGCGCAGTGGCACAAAGTGTGACTGTAAAACCGACTGGTTGTGGGTTCGATCGCCACTCGAGAAGATGAAATATTTATTTAAATTTATATTTCCATTTCTTCGCTCTGGTGTCGAGGCAAAAGCGCGGCATTGAGTTCTGCCACTCAACACGCAATGCCTCCAGAATTCGGCAGAAAGTGGGGAACGGAGTGTCTTAACACTAGGTTCCCTCTGCCTGCCCTGCTGTGTGCGGGATACAGCATGAAGCTGATTTTTTTAATACACATAAAAAACATCATTAATATAAATATTTCCTCAAAGAAATTGAACTCACAACTATCGCGTGTTCAGAGATACTTACCAACTGCGCCAATATAGCTTTGTATGACTTTATACAATTATATCGTGTTACAAGCAATTTCTAAAGCTTACGCAAAACACGCGATTCGCCATAAGATGTCAGTACTGTTATCGAAATTTTATAACCGTATCGCAGTGGTTCTTAACAAAAAAAATGTTTTTTTTTATTATGAGTAAAGTTTAAATTTTAATAAAAATTATTGAAAATGTGCAATATATTTTGTATAATTTACGTAAAATAATATTATCATTAATTATTTTAAGTTTTATTTTGTTATACACCTAAACTCTTGTGTTTCTAATTGTGTTATCAATTTTTTAAATTGTGAAAAGTAAAGCTCGCCGTGGAGTTCCACCACTCAACATGCGATATCTAAACTTCAAACTTAAAGTAGAATTGAGTGTCATGACACTACAGACTCCCAATGCCTAATGTTCTCCCGCTATGCGGGATAAAGCGTGAAGTTGTGTGTTAAAGATGTGCCGCAATAAAAAATGTTGAGAATCGCTGACATATCGGTATTGATACCAAGATACTTGGACGCTGACCGTTCTTTCCTTAACGGTTTATGACGAGAGAAAGTATTGTATTATTTTATTGAATTTTAATTTAAGCAATTTTGTTAAATATATAGTTTTCTGCGGTTTGTCGACCCATGCACCTACTAAAAGTGTTTAAAAAACAGCTTTAGATTATAACAAGGTTATATTGATTTTTGATATAGTTATTTCATAGTATATGTGGAGCATCTTATTACAGATACTGCATATGGGTAGACGGAGAAATCTACATTAAAACACTCCGTTCCACATATTCCGACCAATTTTCGAAGAATTGGGTGTTGAGTGGTGAAAATAAATACTGGAAAATAAATGCTTTGTCTTATTACCAGAGCGAAGAAATTATAATATTTAATTTTCCCGAATGGACTTCTGTCTGCACATTCTGGTTGAGAAGAAGAAAAGTACGTTCCCAAGAGTTGGATGTATCACTTAAGTGATATTAGATTTTGACGCTCAGCGTCTTTGCTCGTGAACAACTTATATCGAGCTAGGACTTCAGTCCCTAATGTTGAAAAATTTGCCTGTTTAATTTTACGTCTTAAATTCCATTTAAACAAACAAAGTTGACTAGTGGATTATAATATACTAATTGAATTATTATCAAAGAATAACAATAAAAACAATTATTGTTACTATTAATTCACTCATTTTTGTAACAAGACTTTATAACACTGACAGCTGCGCACGCGCACCTGTCAATTTTTATCAAGTACTAACGATTCCCGTTGGTTCCAATACGGCGGGCCGCGTGTTACGGATCTTTGTATAACTATTTAAATTGAAATTAAATTGACTCCTTTAGATAATTATTGCTAACTTGGCACAAGCGTGTGAAGCAGTATAAAACATATAGGCTACAATTTATGTAAAGATGTTGTATACTTAGGGTGTAATATGGCAATAAGTTTAAGCGGGCGAAGCCGTGTGTGGGTCACTAGTGAATTATATAACAGCAACAAAATCGCTTTGAACTAACTACGTACAATAAAAAATGATTAGAACTAAAAAATGGAATTTTTCTCACGAGTATTATATTATTATATGGCTGTACACCGACTTTACCTTGGACTGATCGCCTTCAATTAGCATTGCGTTTTGAAAGCTGATACAATAGCTTACGCCAAGGGTACCTTAGTTCAGTAACAAGTGTATGTATGTATATGTATTTATTGGGATGTCATCATGCAAAGTTAGGTAGAAATTAAAAAGTTAATTTTACGTTATTTCATTAAAAATTCATTCATTCAGGCAGTCCTATTCTCATTTTTCGCCTAATTTTCTAAGCGTGTTTAGTGTCGGAACTCAACGCCGCGTATATATAAATAATTAATAATCTTTCCCCATATCGTGGAGGTCGAACCCACAATCATCACGTATACAATAAAAGATCCGCTGCAACACGATAATGATTTATGTGTATGTATTTATTTATTTTTCTAATACGGGGTATAAATGTTGCATAATAAGATCCATTTTAAAGCCTTGATGTAAGAACAAAGAGATGTATAAAATAACGTTCAAAACACTTAAAATTTTATTACCAACTTTATATTTATTGAAATTGACCACGGAAAAGTATACGAGTATACCTAATATTAGTGTCAAGCTTTTAGTAGTGCCCGATATTATTGCTCTTTTTAGGTTTTACTTGTTTCCCCAATGTAACCAGATAGGCGGAGACAACTTAGTGCTGGGACACTTCCTTCTACATCTTCCGTTTAGTCAAAGTTATTAATACGAATATTATTACGAGAGGTACAGCTAAACAATATTTTTCAGATTAAAATATAGTCATTATATAAATAAGATACAAAAGCAATAAAAAATAGATAATTAAAAAATGTAAACGGATGTAAATAAGAAAAAAAATATCAATTTACATATAAATATGTATTATTAAATTAAATCACTATATGCACAAACACATTTTATAGCTATTAATTGCTACAACGTACCAAAAGATTTCAATAATAATAATAATTTTATATTACTAATGGACTATTCAAAACTTTATTTGTTTGTTTTTGTAATATTTATTGTAATATGATAGTGTGTTGAACATCCTCTTATTCATATATCTTCGGCATAGAGTGTAAACCTGCTATGTCCATTTTTGGTGTAATTCATACAAAATTTACCATTCGAAAGTAAAAAAGTATAAAAGCGATCTTTATTTTATTTTATATAATATATAAATATACCAACATACTCTACTTATAGTTATTAAAAACATTTGTTGTACCTCCTGAGAATTAGCTTAATAAGCTGTTAACGGCTTTAGCCGACGATATACTAAATTCTTATTGAGAATTTCTCTGCTGCTATTTCAAAATTAACTGTCGAATTACAGTATATTCTGTCAAAATAAAACAACAGCGTTCAACGTCGATATTTTTTTTATTTTTGTATATTTATTTTACTTATTGTGAATAAATTATTTGTTCATTCGACGACCAGCAAAAACCACTGTCAATTAAATGCAGAATATGAACAGCTGCAGTGTAGGTTGATATTATTTAAATGATTACTTTTATTAACTTCACCCTACACATCGCATATACCAGGACAGGAGCCCCTTTAGGGTTATGGCACTGCGTTCTCCACTTCTCGCTCAGTTTTCAAGACATTACGTGTTGAATGGTTCTACTCAACGCCAAGTTCTATCTCTTTACAAAGCATGGAAATGTGAAAATAAATAGACAATAAACTCCAAAAAGAAAAGAATAGTTAAATTACAATACTGTATAAAATATAAATCTTCAATTTACCTACAATTTCGTCGCCCACGCTGTCTAAGATAAGATTCTTATCAGATAAAAGGCCGTTTGCTTTAAGACAGATTGTCGGAAAGTGTCGTTCGCCCGGAGAGAGGCTTGTTCGTGTTAACGGAAAGCTATTTGTTAGAATTGTTATTGGAGGCTGTCGTGGCGCAGTGGTACAGCCGTGCAGTGGTAACGTAAGTGCTACGGTCTTTGGTTCAATTCCAATTTAGGGGTATGATTTGATATGCTTTTCATTTCCTCGGTCTGGTAGATATAGAGCGGTGAGGCGGTGTTTTTTGAAAATTGGGTGGAAACTGGAATTCCATCTGCTTATCCCAAAATATATACAGCGTGAAGCTAAAAACCACAAAATTAAAATCTAACCTTATTTCTATAAATGTTTGTTAAAATATCTCCAAAATAAAATGGTCAAGCATTGTTAATATAATTTAAATAGAAATCGTCATAAATATATGTTATACGTGTTGGTAATATGAGAAGCTATCGCGTTCCGCTGAATGGGAACCTGTTTAATTATTAAGACTTTCACTGAAAGGTCGTAATGCCTTTTGTTGATATTGCATAATCTGTCACCTTACGCTTGGAACTTTTTTGTAGCTTTACGCTGTATCTTAGTTAGCAGAGGAAACCTGGTGTTAAGACACTCTATTCCTCATTTTCGCCCAAGTTTCGAGATATGGCATATTTTCAGATTGCGTGTTGAGAGGCTATTTATACTTCAGCGCTTTATCTTGTTACCATATACATAGCGAGGAAATAAAAATAATTGAAACTATTTCAACCGGATTAATCGCGTATATTTAAGATTTTATATTTTGGGAACCCGACGTTTCGAACACTTCGCGGTAGTCCGTGGTCACGGGTAGACTGAGGTGGCATTCGTCTGTCAGTTGACATAATTATTACATCAAACTACCACCAACGATTTCTTAATTGCCTCGAATGGCATCTCAGTCTACCCGTGACCACGGACTAGTAGTCCGTACTGCAAAGTGTTTGAAACGTCGGGTTTCCAAAATGTAAAATCTTAAATATACGCGATTAATCCGGTTAAAATAGTTTCATTTAAAATGTGTAATAATTGTGAAAATCAAAGAACTTATTATGAAAATAATTGAACCCTCCGAGTAGGAATCTAACTCAAACGTTGCGTTTACAGCCAACCGCCGTCCTAATGCTCCGCGACGCCCTCAATGTTAACACAGAAAACAAACATATCCAAAAGTCATCGTATAATATTTACAATAGTACATTAAGCAGGTTTTAGCGAGAGAAAGCTTACGCACCAAAAAGTTTGAATGACCATCGTTACGTGGCGTTACGTAGTAAACACTTAAACACGTTTATGCGTGCCATTAAACAAGATAGCTCGGGATTTTTGTTGAAGTATCGATATTTTAATTTTTTTTCTAGCTTCATGCCGTATCCCGCATGTAGCAGGTTAAGTAGAGGTAACTTAGTGCTAAGACTCTCCGTGCTTCTCACTCCTTCCACTTAGCATTCGCTACACATTACGTGTTGATTAGCGGCACTCAACGCTGCGCATTGTCCTGATACTAGAGGGAGGAAGTGAGGTGAGAATAATACATTAATTCCAAGAAGGAATCGAACCCCTAGTCGTTGCCTTTACAGTCAGACGCTGCGCTATGCCACAACTGTGACTACTGTACCATCAGGAATCTTCTACCTATCCTGCCATGTGAAATAAAATGACATTAGCACACTAATCTATTTACATCTATTTTAAGCTGTATTTTTTACTTCCAGGTGCTTAGATGAGACTTTTGGTGCAGTTTTCATAGCCTCTATTCAATATTAATAACGTAAGTGCCATTATATTTTTTGTGTATAGTATTTGTTTTTACTTTATTTTGTTATTTTACGTCTAAAAATATGGTAATAGTATTTTTGTTTAACTGTTAAGGAATTTCTTTAAGAATTTGAACGTGTCGCGATTTGAACATCGTTTGAATATCGTTTTTATACATTTCCTAAAATATTTTCATATTCTGAGTGCAGAATATTAAAAATAAGAGGGTAATTATTACAACGTAGCTGTCGATATTATAATTTAAATTCGCACAAAATGCTAATTTAGGTGATATTTACATCAAAGCTTTCTCCACATTCACTTTAATTATAAATTACAGTTAAAAAACTTCAGTCAAGAGCCAGATGGACTAACCCACTGAGAGTTCCGTCCTAATTTCATGATTGTGTGTCAACGAGAAGATCAACTTATAAAAGTGGACAAAAGTAATTTTCCGAACAAATATATCTAAGAAATATAAGTTTGTGTTTTTTTATGTTGTATTCTAATCTTGCCAAATTTAATAATTAGGTCCACCGGAAGTGACTTACCTATAAATTTTGTTTACGCGGTGAATTTCATTTTCATATAAAAGGAGGCAAAAACCATGCTTAAATGTTTGTATCTTTTGTTGTATTGACTGAAAAGCTATTTTTTTTCGCTTTGAGGAACTGTAGTGTATTAGTATAGACATAGGTTTCAAGTAAACAAGCATCAGAATAGAAGACTAAAGCCAGTCGTGACGTAGGACAAGCGTGCAACTGTAAATGCGATAGGTTGTGGGTTCGATACCCACTCGGGAAAATAAAATATTTAATTTTCATTTTCCAGCGAGGCGATTGGTAATGAGGTAAACGGAAACTTAACTTAATTTAACGGAGATAGATTATCGTAACATTAGGTTCCCAAATTCCCTCTATCTATCCTGCTATTTGCGGGATACAGCGTGAAGCTGAAAAAAAAGAATATAAAATGTGGAGCGGACGAGATGTAAAAAGTTGGCAGCATCTATCAAACCAACCGATGATCTGTATACGCATTGACATAGATTCTTAACGTTTTATACCCATTCCACTACTATAAAGTGTATACGATTCTCCAATTGACGCGAAAGTAGCAATTCTGCGAGATTGTGCTCACTCGTTTCATATTTATATAGCATTTTTATGTTAATATATTTATTTTATCGCATAAAAAGAATAAGTTTATGAGTGTAAGCTACAAAAGCCATCACTTTGGCACATTTTTAACTATGTAGTTAAAGGTCATGTTTGTCTACTTCATTTTCGCTATATTTGGTAACGAATACCTTTTTTTTGTAGCTTCACGCTGTATCCCACATATCTATAGCAGGATAGGCAGAGGGAAAGAATATCTATCTTTATAATTATACTATACTTCTTGATGACACAGACGTATCTGGAGATATTGTCTGGGGGTGGGGGTTGTTCTGGATCATAACTTTGAACACATATATTTGTGTAAAAGTGTTTTTTAAATTTTTCACATCAATTGTTTTTGTTATTCTTTTTTCTGGAGTGGACAGAAGACTATTGTGGGGTGGGTATGGTTCACCTGACTCCCCTAAGCCCATGCTTCTTGTAAATTGATTTGAAGTTTGAACTTACAAACATTAGGTACTTTTCACTCAGCGCAACCATCATGATAGTGTCTTATTTCTCTTAGCTTCAGTCAAAACACTGCGTTCTCCGCTTTATACAAGAATAGTGTTAATAACATAATATAGCTTAATTAAGCTATTAGTTTCTTCAGCGACTACTTTAAATATATTATTTGCAAGAGTAATCTATCGTCTGTAAATACGCCTCATTATCAGTTTTATAATGTGCTGCTCTATTTAGAGCTGTTTAGCGGTAAGAAAATAAGGCAGATTACAAACTAGACGATTATTATTATATGTGATTTTTTAAATATAAATAGCAGCTCATGTTGTTAATATTGAATCGTATTAAACTTTAACTAAAAGTTTAATCGGTTATAAAAATATAAAATATTTTTAAAATAAATATTTCTTTTATTATCTCGAGAGTTCTATTAATTAAGGCACGATTTGTTTCCAACTAAAGGTTATTGCTTTTCGATCTAGAATTTTAGATAGACATTATTTAACAAAAGCTGACATGGCGCAGCGTCTAAGATTGCAAATTGCGGTGCGAAGGAATTATTTTTGTTTTTCGACTATGGTTACAACACAAAGTTTACTTGAGAGTTACACTGATCAACATGCAAAAAAGAAAAAAAATCCACCATAGAAAATGTTATATGATTTTGTTACATTTAATACGCAAAACCGCCAACAGAATCTCTAAAAGTTCCGTCTGCGTTCGCCCTGATACAGTAGGATATATTTCGTACCTTAGCAATTGGCAAGCGTTTGAATCGTCGCACGTTGGAATTCCACTGCAGTTAATACTGATATCGACTGATATTCCCACACTCGAGTTAGTTATTTGCGTCACTAAGAGTACCTGCGTGATTCTATTCGATAGGCCATTCGGAATACCTGGCTTAGAACTAATCTAGAACTCTTTTTTCCATCTCAGAAATTAGTTTTTGATGTTATCGAGTGTCTATTAAGCGGTGATTCGCTTTTGCCGCCTCCGGTTATATAGCTACTTGTATTTTTTTGTAACGCATGCAACTATCTTTTTTTGTGGGGTGGGTATACCATAATATATATACTTCATTTATTTTAGAGGAAGACGGCACGGAATTCAAGTCATATTTTGTTATACCAGACAGAAAAAAATAATTCTTAAATAAAGATAACAAGGTAAAAATGTAGGTAATATTTTCCCGAGTGGAGTTCAAACCCACAAACACAGTGCCAATTGAAAGTTTAAATTTTACGAAACAGTAGTGTTGAATGGCAGAACTCAACGCCGTGCTTTGTCTCGTTTACAGTCAGACGTTTCGCTACACAATCACGACCTCGACTACGGCGCTTTATTTTGTTTATTATTAAAAATTATTCAATTTTCATTCAAGATTTCAACAATACACACAAAGACATGATATTCTTACACCCAAAATGACATTTTTACATCGAAAATACCACAAAATTTTCAAAAAATATATAACCTAAGAAACTAAGAAGCTAACTAAAACATTCATGTCTACCAGCTCCAAGCCGAGAGCGGCCAGCCGCAACAGATGATGCGTCTCGCTCTATTTACCACTTACTAAACAA
This sequence comes from Heliconius hermathena, assembly GCA_013403705.1. NCBI lineage: Eukaryota > Metazoa > Arthropoda > Insecta > Lepidoptera > Nymphalidae > Heliconius > Heliconius hermathena. Next base: position 199,812 of record JAAIXJ010001863.1, read on the forward strand.
TGTGAACAAGTGGCTCAGTGGTAATTAATATGTAAAATGGTTGCCACTGTACGGTGGCTACACAGTTGCACAGGTTCTATTCTAGTATTGTTTAGAAACACCGTGATGGTACAATTGTACCTAGTGCGTCTCCTTAGCGTAAGCTATATTTTACCTAAGGCTTCGTCTGTTTTATCAAATGGAAATAAGAGTTGTATATGACATATGACACATTATATTTAGAAATATCCGAAGTAACTCTGGCCGCCGAATTAGCAAAAAATCAAATCAAATCAGCTTCACGCTGTATCCCGCACACAGCAGGGTAACCAGAGGGAACCTAGTGTTAAGACACTCCGTTCCTCACGATTACAAACGATTTACGATATTTTACGATTTTATTACTATATAATATAGGCTTTTTCGATAAATGGATTATCCAACACAAAAATAATTATTTAATTCGAACCAGCAACTCCTATGAATAACACATTCCACCAAAGCAATTCTTTAAATTTTATGTATTATATCAACACAATTTTAGTATACATACGAGAGGCTGTCTCTAATCCAAAATTCTTAGGCAATATGAGACCATGGCGACATACATAATGTTTATAGAATTAAAGGCAAAGTAAAATAATATTTATTTGTCATTAAGCACAGATTTTATTGACTATAAACGTGATGGATGTGGGTTTGATACCCACTTGGGCGCTTAAATTATTTCATTTCTCCGCTTTTAATACGCAATGTCTCGGATTCAGGCAAAAAGCGAAAGAGGAAGGCTTACAACTAATTTATCTTAACGTACTTCTGCTGATATAGAAGATAAAAAAACTTTTTGCAAACTATTCAAAATGTTGGAATAGCTCTAACAAGTGCTTCATCTCTATTGCTTAATATGCGAAAGCTGTACCTACTGTATTCCGTCCTAGTCTCGATCTTAGCGTAAAGTAGGTTAGTTCTGTTAATTAATATTCAAAACATTGAGGATATATGCACCAGAGCGTAAATTAAAATTACAAATTTAAATAAACGCAATAAATAACTAAAAATATACTAGATTGAAATTGTATAAAGAAGACATTGCTTGTTGAGTGGCGGGATATAACGCCGCGCTTTGTCTTGTAAATAAATTTTCAGAAATAAATATAGAATACATTTATTTCTACTAATATATATCTATACTAATATTATAATGGCTATATGTATATATCTACTGGCTGGATTTTAAAGAACTTATTATTATTGGCTAGTCAATTTATAGAAGCAGGTTATAATCTATATTACATCACGTTAATTGTTTGATTCGACGTAACCCACTGCGGAGAGCCGAAGCGGGGACTTCAGGATTTACTAAAGCGAGGCAGATTATTATAATGGGAGACTCCTTGTACTCGGTTAAATACTTCCACCAAATATGATCCCTATAAATATGGTCGCCAGTCTAGGGTAAAAGATAAGATTTGTAAAAATTAATCTGAAATTCTAACAAATCTTATCTTTAGAGCGCGTCACATTTAAGTAGGTGAGTTAGTTACATGCAATATCATGTATATTCTACTAATGTGACAATTTAAGAGTGACGTAAAGAAGGTTTACAAAGTTGTAAAAAAAACGTTAAATCGACATTCTCAAGCGTGGCTAATTTATTTTTTTATTTTGAAGGGAATAATTCAAGAAATACGAAAACAATCAGATTAACATACTTACATTTTTAAGAATACTTGGGACATGGATGATATCAACATATGACGCGCTCGAGTATGTCCGTGCAACAGTTTTTATTTATTTATTTTTTAAATCTATAGCCGCTCACCACACCGATGAAAACATATATTATATGGTATTTTTTTCTTTTTATCCCAATAGGTCTCTATGATGGTCACGTAAATCCCGACTTAGCATTGTGGCCTCCCCTACTCTTATATTATACTATGTGTCATATACAACTCTTAGATAGTTGTCAACGGAAGCGAAACTGCAGGTAAAAAATAGTTTTTAGATTAAAAACTTTTGGCATATTTTTAAAATAATGTATAGATATGCCTATCTTTAAAATAATTTTAAAGATATGCCATGACCGATTAATTCAATACTAATTGCGAGTTATTCAGTGAGGTATTTCCGCGTTTCAATCGATTTTATGATCTTATTATACTACACTATGTAGGTTTGCTTGAGTATAATTGAAGTTGACTATAATTTCGTTAGAGCTAACATTATTTTTATGGTTTCTTTATAAATTCATGTAAACAAATGTAAACAAATTAAACTGACTTTAAATCATACCAAAGGTAAGGTAAGGTAGATAGGAAGACCTATTTTCCTAATACTAATAGCGATATCCATTTCTCTGTACCGTAACTTTTAATACAATTAGTATTAAAAGTTACGGTTTTTTTACGGTACGGTTAATTTAAAGATATTAAAATAATTTTCAGAAAACCAAAATATATTTAAGTATAATAAAGAATAATATAATAAAGAAATATTATATTTAAAAATATATATTTAAATGTAATAAAATTTTAGTATTCATCTACTTCAAGTCATTTATAACTTTCATTTTTAAAAGCACAAAACGGAGGAGTTTTACAAGCGTGGTAAACTTAAAATAATTATATTCGTAATTGCATTAAAAAAAACGATTTAAAATATGTCAAATATATGACAAAAGACTATTTACAAATATTGATTGAATCTGCTGCAATATTTAAAAAAAGAAAATATCGTTATAGGCATTTGTTGGAAACACCGCGCAACAAATACTATTTATAATTTTGGCACAATGTTCCCACATCGTCAGCGGCGCCGTGGCTTAGTTGGTTAAAGCGCCTGTCTAGTAAACAGGAGATCGCGAGTTCGAATCTCGCCGGGGCCTGCGTGTTCAAATTTTTTATTTCACATTTCAATATGATGGTGAGTTCAGATATATAATATAAATATTTAATTTTATGTATTATTTTATTTTTTTGTTTCCATATTTGTAATCATACTCAATATTTGATTCTAAAAGTACAAAGTGAAGAATGGAGTGTCGAACCACAAACTTATGCCATCATATCGCACATTTTTTTTATCAGCTTCACGCTGTATCCCGCACACAGCAGGGTAGGCAGAGGGAACCTAGTGTTAAGACACTCCGTTCCCCACTTTCTGCCGAATTCTGGAAGCATTGCGTGTTGAGTGGCAGAACTCAACGCCGCGTATATCCCACATAATATAGAAATAAAAAAATAAAATGATACCTAAATGTAAATAATAATACAATCCACATTGTTTTTTATTTAACTGACGCTGCATGCATACAGCAGGGCAGACATAGGGAACTTTGTGTTAAGACACTTCATTCTCCAATCGCCGTCCTATTTTCGTGACATTGTGTGTGGAGTGACGCAACTAAATGCCGCGCTTCGAACAAAAATAACCACGAGTGGGAATCGAACCGAAAAAACGTTGAGTTTACATTCAGAATATTTGCCGCTGCCCCACGATAGCGTTTTATGTAACATCATTGAACATTGTAAAAATTATAATAATAAGCATTTACTGAGTAGAATCGAATCCACAACCACCTGTCTACAATCAGACACTCTACTATTAAAATGTAAGCTAAGTTTTCTATAGAAACACTGTTATTTAGCGCGGCCAGTCTACTTCACTAGTGAACTAAATAAGAATTACGGTATGGAAATTGTGTTACAGTTATAATGTAAAACTGAACACGCTTTATATTACTTTTTATTGTAATATATTTACTTTAAGAATTGATCTTTACATCGTTTTACTTTATTGGATGTGATAGGCATTGTGACTCAGTTGAACTGATCGTATATATATAGAGGCCAGTCGTGGCGCAGCGGCACGAGGTGTGNTGTCTACAATCAGACACTCTACTATTAAAATGTAAGCTAAGTTTTCTATAGAAACACTGTTATTTAGCGCGGCCAGTCTACTTCACTAGTGAACTAAATAAGAATTACGGTATGGAAATTGTGTTACAGTTATAATGTAAAACTGAACACGCTTTATATTACTTTTTATTGTAATATATAATATTTACTTTAAGAATTGATCTTTACATCGTTTTACTTTATTGGATGTGATAGCCATTGTGACTCAGTTGAACTGATCATATATATATTCGGAGTCGAATACCCAACGGTCACGCTTATATTCTGATGCACGGTGCTTATTTTGATATTGAAAAATAAAGTAAGGTAATTAATTAGTTATATTAGATAATAATTTTATAATCAATAATGACCAGGATATCATGATTTATTTATTAGCTACATGCTTTATCCCTCATATCCCGTCCCGTAGACAGAGAGAAACGAATTATTAAACGTAGAAAAAAAAAGTTTTACGCTTTCCGTTAATATTCGAGACTTTATTTGTTGAGTGGCGGATCTTAACGCCGCATTTTTTCTTACACAACGAAAGTATTTTTTTAAATTTAGGTACTAAACAACTTAGCTTTAAGTTCATATAACGCAATACTACATTTAAGAAACTAGTCTAAATGACACACGAAGCATAGATAGCTACATCTAAATAACCATTGATTTCTATAAAAAACGTAGCCTTTTATGGATTTTAAGAATCTTAATAAGGGTAGCCAGTTCGAATTCAACGTTATTTACAGTATGTAGGTTACATTCATCACAATTCATGGAATAATTGCTTCTAATTTAACCATTTTTAGTTTTTCGTGTTTGGCTAAGTGTTTGTTTTTTTTTTATAAGAAAACAAAGTTGTGTATAATATACGTCGTACGTATTTAAAAAAATTATCTTACTCTCTAAAAACATGATACACTAGATTATCTTCATTTCTCGATTAATATATATTTTTTGCTTAACGCTGTATCCTGCTTATACTTGTAGTAGATTAGCCAAAAGAAATCTAGTGTACACACTCCGTTCCTCACGCACCACTCAATTTCGAGGCATTGCATGTTTAGTACTCAACGCCCTGCTTACCCTTCTTACCAGAGCAAGGAAATAAAAATTATTCATGAATCGAACGAAGAACCGTCGTGATCACAGTCAAACACTGTCCCACTTTGCTACGATGGTTTAAAAAAGTAAAAAAAAAAAACTCTATGTACCAAACTAAACTAAACTAGTTCTACGCTGGATCCCAAGCGGAGTAGTCAAACGCTACGGTCTCTGTATACCTCTTTCGCCTCGTCCTCTGTCATTAACCTCTTCATACATGACCTCCGGGGGGTCCTCATGCTTTTTACATGACCTTCCTCCAGTATCTTTTATTCTGTGTTTTCGAAGGTTAACCGAAGTAAAAAAGTAATTATATATATATATATATATATATATATATATATATATATATATATCGTGAGATCGATCCCCACTTGAGTGGATGAAATACTTTTTTACTTTATTTATTTATTATAAGTCCATTTTCGCTGCGTCGGGCGAATATATAGTGAAGAAGAAAGAAGAGTGAAGATAACAGTGATATCACTATTACGATATAAATAAATAAAATTGAGAAATGTTACAAAACAAAAGTTAAATAAATATAACTAGGCCTATTTTACTTATGCCTAATGTTACATCATTTATATCAACACTAGCGACCCGCTCGCGTCTTCGTCCGCTTGGACAACACAATTATTTATTTACTAAACTAGATTACTTACGTGTCCTGATACCGTTATAATTTTAAAGACTATATCACAATATATGAACCCATTGAAATAAAACTAATACTGAATGTTAAGGGAAATTAACTAAAATATAATAGTGCAAAAAGCGCACTTAAATCGAAACAAGATTGTTAAATGCCACCAATAACTATTTTTTTATATATTTCCCATGTACAGACACCGATGAGTTATGGTTTTTTTAAGTTCACTTTTTTTCAATACAATTTAATATGCTTATGAGAACTACGAAAAAGCAATCTAAGATTTTAATAATTTTCACATCACTAATTTTAAATAAACACGTACACATTCATAATATATTAAAAACAGTAACATAATACAGTGTATTAAGTAAGTAATTCAGTAGTTTAAGCGGGCGAAGCCGCGAGCAGGTCGCTAGTATATAATAAACGCAAGTGAAGCCAATCTCATTAAATAATCATTATATTGAGACCGTCATCTCGACCGGCTTTGGTTTCTACTCAGAGAAACTTATTTTCAAATGAACGATTTTTCATTTAATCTCGTTTTGCCGCTGCGGTTAAAATACCGACAATAAGCGAAATTTACTAGTTTATTTATTTACTTTTATTAACATTATTCTTATGTTATTATGTTATGTTACTTTCGTGCCGTTCGACCGAAGTCGTCGTGGCGCAAAGACTATAAACGTGACGGTCGTGGGCTCGATTCCTACTTGGAGAAATGAATAATTTTCGTTTTTCTTGATCTGTTAAGAAGACAATCGCGACGTTGCATTCCACCACTGAACACCCAAAATCTCAATATCTCAATGTAAGTTGCAGGACTCAACGCTGCGGTTTATCTTTGTATCATATCTTAACCTTTTTGAAAATTTATTTACTTTTTACATCTTAAAAAGAATTTTTAAAACATACACATCTACATTATACAATCAATGCTAAAATAAATCAGATAGCGCCACACCTCTTATAAATATCGTAGTTCTATAGAAAGTGAAATCTTACATACATACATAGATATTAATGCTAATAGTTCCCTCTTAAATAAATTTACAACTTACTTATGAGTACTTTCCATATACTCGTATATTATAATAATGTGATAAAAGGTTTAGGAATTTGCGTCGCTTTATTATAGAGTCACGACGTAAATAAAACGTAATGTTTGTTAAACGACTAATGGCTGTATATATATTTTTTTATTAGTTTTCCATGGTTTCTTTCTACTAAAATGGTACTGTAAATACTCCGGTTGGGAGTTTTGCCGCTAAGGATATGATTAGATTAAAATTATGAAAGGTTACCATTAGGTTAGGTGCCACTTGAGGGTTCCCCTTCGCTTTGATTCCTACTCAGGGCCATCAATTATTCTTATTTCTGGCTCTGAAAGACAATGTGTTGCGTTGAGTTCCGCCACTCAGTACGGAAACCTGTGAAAGTTTGGAGCTTAAATAAAAAGAAATCTAAGATTATTTTTTTATGATTCGTACCTAAGTTAATATAAAAAAAACATCCAGCTTATAATAATTACCTATTTATTTTAAACATTTTTAAAGTGTTAATCCACACTTATGAAAGAAAAATACTTATTTAGAAAACGTATAAAAATTTGAACGTAGCGGGACTCGAACCCGCGCCTCCTGGAAACGCACCAGGCGCTCTGACCACTAAGCCATACGTTCACGTTGAACGCCAGGAGGCGCGGTTGAATAAGTAATTACTTACTTATCTATAATATCTTTGATAAACATAAATTAGCTATATATTACAAAATATAGTAACATTTTCAAATGATTTACAGGTTCACTTCCGTCGTTAGGTAAATGTGAAGGTCTGTATTACACGACAAAACCATACCACGCCCTGTGGCGTTCCGGCTGTGATTGAATTGAATTGATTTTTTATGTATTTACTTACTAATTATCATAATCACCACGCTATTAGAACATGTTTATATAATAAGTACGATGTTTATGAGTTCGAATCCTATTTTTTTTCATCTCCACGCGTTATCCGCGCCCTCTAGCGTACACAACTATAGGTAGAGGAACTGCAGCATATTTGGAATACTAGTTTGTTTTTTGTGAATAAATTTAAAGAGAAANCTGGAAACGCACCAGGCGCGGTTGAATAAGTAATTACTTACTTATCTATAATATCTTTGATAAACATAAATTAGCTATATATTACAAAATATAGTAACATTTCCAAATGATTTACAGGTTCACTTCCGTCGTTAGGTAAATGTGAAGGTCTGTATTACACGACTAAACCATACCACTCCCTGTGGCGTTCCGGCTGTGATTGAATTGAATTGATTTTTTATGTATTTACCTACTAATTTTCATAATCACCACGTTATTAGAACATGTTTATCTAATAAGTACGATGTTTATGAGTTCGAATCCTATTTTTTTTCTAGCTCTAGCGTACATAACTATAGGTACACTAGTTTCCGGGATAAAATGTGAAGCTAAAATACAAGGTAGTTAGAACTTAATTAAAAAAGACCGCATAGTACTCGCCTCTAGATCGAAGAAATACTTGTTTTAAGACATTCCGTTTTGCGTTCTCATTCAAATTCGAGACACTGTGTGTTATAGATGGTGGAACTCAGCGCCTTCGCCTACAGAGTAAAAAAAAACAAAATAATTCCTTCCCCGAGTGGGAAGTGTCAAAATATTATAATTATCTTATTACTTCAGCGATACTGTAATATCTACTTACATTTTTTTAGTTTCACGCTGTATCCTATATCTAACAGGATAGGCATAACGAACCTAATCTTAAGACACTCCGTTCTCCACTTTACGCTCAATTTTCAAAATATTACGTGTTGAGTGGTTGAATTCAACGCCTTGCTTTTGCCCATTTCTCAAAACAAGGAAATGAAAATAATAAATAATATAATAAAATCCGCCAAATGGGAGCCGAACTGTCGCGTCTACAGTCACACGCCTGTGCCACTGCGCCACGATGGCCTTTATAATTTTTATACATATGAGGTATTAAATATATTAAATATATTGTATGTAGATATAATAAAAATTGCATAATTCATAATAATGTCCGAGCATACGTACGTACATACGTACGATATAACCGTGAAAGCTCGCCACGCCTAGGACCTTTAAAAGTACTTACTTCTAACTAGTTTCAAATGTAGACAAATATGGCTACCAACTTGTTTGTTTATTTAAAATTTTCTCTTCATTTCGCATTTCATTATAGTGAATTATGATTCGTTATATTTTATTTTACCAATTAGCACAATGTCTTGCAGATTAAGCGGAAAATGGAGAACGGAGTGTCTTAAAACTATAATACGTTTTCTCTACCTACACCGATATATACATGAAAAGCATTAAACTGATTTTTTCTTTTTATTTTTTAACTCTTAATTTATACTCGAAGTCTCTAATATTTTAACTACCATTTTTAACGTTTATAAAGTGTTATTCCACACTTAGGAAAGCTCTTTTCTAAATAAATATTTCAACTACTAATTAGAATTCAACTGTTATTACATGTATATATTCACTGGGGCTTTTTTTTTAAATAGGAAAAATAGAACGTGAGGAATGTGTAATTTTTTTACCAATTCATCTTCTCTATTTCTTTATTTAATTATTTTACAAACATGGTGACTTTACTTTGACTTATGTAGTAAAAAAATATATTCAATATAAACATACGATCGAGTAGAAATAGAATCTACAACTTTCGTGAACAATCAACTATTTACAACTGCGTCATGATATAGTCCGTAATAGGCTTACCATTTTTTATAATATATCCGTTTCAATAAAACTAGCCTTTTTTATTATAAAACTAGCCTTTACTTAGAGCTTCAAATGGTAATAACAAATGGTTGCGTATGACACATACCACGCCGGTACACATGTTTATATCGAAATTATTAACTCAGTCTTCCTCGATAAATTGAGTAGACATCACAAAAGTATTTTTTTTAATTTGAACTATCACGTTACTAAGATTATAGCGTTAAACTAAATATATTCTTCTTTATAATTAATTTTATTATAAAATAAATTAGTTAACTTTACTTTAAGTTATAGATAAATCTATATGATATAATTTTTTTCCTTAGTTGTATAACAGCCCGGCTAGCTCAGTCGGTAGAGCATGAGACTCTTAATCTCAGGGTCGTGGGTTCGAGCCCCACGTTGGGCGACTTGTTTTTTTGCTATTTATATATTTTTTGCCGTTTTTATATTTTTTTTATAACTATTTGATTTTATTTTAATTATAATCAAGCAATATATTAAAAGTACAAATATAAAGTTCAATGTGGCAAAAAATATAATTCCTGCGTGTCATTTATAATCGAGGCTGCTGGAGGCGTTGCGAACTGGCGGAACTCAATGCAGTTTTTTTTAATGAATTACTTATGGTACATGTTGTACGGCGTTTAGTTTCGCTATTCTACACGCAATGTCTAAAAAATAATTGTGCAGCTAATAAAAAATGTGATTTGTTCAGTTACATAAATATGAATAATTATTTGTTTTCTATTTATCTATAATTTAATCTTGGCTTATAAATTATAATAACAGAATACGATATATTCGTACATACATACATCTTCATAATTATTTTCTTTAAAAAATCTGAACTATTTCATCGCCTTTACCAATTAAAGTCACAACTCACAAAGCACGTAATCGCGATGGCGACCATGAAATCGATTTACAATTTTTCAGTGTTAAAATCTTTGCCCCAGCTGAGGTCGCTCCGCATCCTTGACTGAGGACAGGCATCGATGCGTTTAGAGTTTAGACTGATCAATCACAATCTGAAATATAAATAATATTGAGTACTTTTATATCGATAATTAAAGAAATGAGATATTTTAAAGTTTAGAGGTCGTCATGGCGCAGCGGCACGACTGTAAACGTGACTCTTGTGGGTTCGATACCCACTCGGAGTGGAAGGAATTTATTTCATTATTACAAATTTATTTTCCGGTGACATACGGATGATAGGAGTCAAGTTAGTCACGACACTTTTAAACCATAATACTTAGTTTTCTTTTAAATGGAATTTGAATCCACGACTATCGCTCTCATTCAAGTATATTAGGATATAGTTTTGCAGACTCGGGTACACAAATTTTATTCACGCCTTTCTTTGGGTTCACGCTGTATCCCGCATAAAGCAGGATAGCTAGAGGAAACCTAGTGTCATGATACTGTTGAGTGGTAATCGCATTCATAGCTGCCGGATGTACAGGCAGACATTGCGTCACTATGCCCCGAAAAGTTATTAATAAACACAATATTATGAACAATGATAAGTTTTTTGATTTTCATTATTACACATTAAATGAAACTATTTTTACCGGATTAATCGCGTATATTTAAGATTTTACATTTTGGAAACCCGACGTTTCGAACACTTTGCAGTAGTCCGTGGTCACACGCGGTGGTAGACTGAAATGGCATTCATAATTATTATATCAGTTAAAATAGTTTCATTTAAAATTATCAACAATGATTTGAACCTAATATAATCTAGTATATATAACCATTTAGGACACTTCTTAACTGTGTCATTGCGGTTTTCTAAAGGAAAATGATTAACGAAATATATTTCATAAAATGACAAATTTATATATTAATCTAGTATAGAAGCAATAAAGTCATTTCCATATAATTTTTTCAAATATCTGAATAATGATCGCAGCTCGGGCTAAGTAACTAATACGCCCGCGGCGATCAACACTGGCCTTTCTATTTCATTTCGAAACGATATCCAAATTAGTATCTATTTATTAAGATATCTTAAATACTTCTAAACTAATATTATAAAGTTGAAGAGTTTGTTTGGTTGTACGCGCTTATCACGGAAACTACTGATTCGAATTGAAGAAATCCTTTTTATTGCATAGTCCATTGATAGAGGAAGGCTACAAGCTATATTGTAAGTATTACATTAAGTTAATAGCTTTCGTGTAACCCTCTATATTTGCGGTCGGAGCTATCTCTATAAATGATATTTAATGTCGGTCAGCTTCTCACTGTAAACGCAATGGTTGTGGATTCGATCTCCACCACTGTGACAAGATAATATGTGAAGCCTTCTGTAAGACTGTTTTACGATATCCTTTCATAATAACATAATAATAATCCAGTAGATTGTTAGTAGATTGGGGCTTTTAACCAAACATACTCTTTAGATTTATAGTATTAGTATAGATTTAAGCTGACACCCATCTGTGCAAATGTCATTGTACCATTTCTGAAATAATAATCACCATTTAAAATTATATTTTAAGTTTCGTAATGTTGTTTTCTCAATACACCTGCCGAAACGACCATTTGGATATGGGCTGTTGACGCGAAATAAATACTTTCGTTTCACATCAGTGGTCGGCAGTTCGTTTCCAAGTCTTGGAGTGAACTTATGAAATAATAATTATATGCATTCCATGGCTTGAAATTAATATTTGCTAATATGGTATTGTCATATCGGTCTTTAAAAAAAACAAAAAAAATCTAGCATGTCATTGTCAAAATAGTTTTTTTTAAAAGGCCGTAATAGAGGTAAATTTAAATATTTATTCTATAGGTACTAGAGGCCACCCGCAACTTCGTCTGTCTGGACTTTATGACCCATGCTACTTAAATAAATAAATCTAGTTGAGTTCCTCCACTCAACACGCAATGTCTCAAAAATTGGGCGGTGAGTGGGGAACGGAGTGTCTTAACATTAGGTTACTACACTGCTATATGCGGCCTAGAGTGTGAAGCTAAATAAGCGTCTAAATTGTTAGAAACTACTAAAGCTACCAGAACACATCACGTATGTAAATTCGCATGAAAATTTAAAATAACTCAATGGATCTCACAGTTAGATTATCTTCTATGAAAGTTTCGCGGTGACCTCTATAGTGTACTCGTATAGAATGTGTTTTCAATTAGTTAATTGATAAATTTCATATAATTAATATGATTTTGCTGAGAATTCTTTAGAAAAATGGTCTAAATATATATGACTTATACTCGTATCATAATAAATGGACGGAGTAGGAAAGCATTTATCTGTAAACGAGTTCAATCCTCACTTGGGGCAATGAATTACTTTCTTTTCACTGCACTATTGACAAGACAAAACGCGGCGTTAAGTTTCGTCACTTAACACGCAATGTCGCGGAAATAGGGCGGAAAACTAAAAAAATACACTCAAAACAGATTATCAAACAAATGAAACTCATTTGAAATTAAAGATAAAAAATCAAAACATTCCTTAATATTGTATAAAAAGTATTGGAAAGTAAATATTGAATAAAATAATTAACGGCATTCCACATGGCGCGGAAAGTGAAACCACCTATGTACGTAATAGATCGGCCGCCGACCCGTCCGCCGCACCGGAGGAAACTAAGGTCATTGCTAATATGAATTTAGGGTTCCGTGCCACAAAAGAAAAACACAGGATCATTATATGGTTACTTTGTTGTCAGTGTGTCTGTCCGTCTGTTAAGATGAGGTAATCTTTTTTTTTCTATATAATATTAAGTCATTCAATTTACGCAACAAAAAGAAAGAACAAACAAGATTTACCATTTTACGTTTTAAGGTCCACGCCAATAAAGCTGCGGGTTTCTATGATGTCTCAAACCCACCATACCAAAAGGCAAGATACAGTTAGCTCATTCTGCAAGAATCCAGGGCAGTACGCGAGGAAATTAAGAAATCGTTGGCGGTAGTTTGATATAATAATTATGTCAACTGACCGACGAGTGCCACCTCAGTCTATCCGTGACCACGGACTACTGCAAAGTGTTCGAAACGTGTAATAATTGTGATTGGTATAACAAACTACAACATAACATTGTGCACCTGAACTTAAACTGTTTAAGCCCAATTCTTAATTAATTCAAGACGAGACTAAATCTGCGAATAAATAAAATTACTTATGTTGTTAATAAAATCGCTTGGAAATATCAATCTAATAATTTAATCATTAGAAATATCAATCTGATCTTTAATATTAAATATCCAGATCTATGATCCCTTGGAGCAGAGCAAAAATTAAGTTTCGCAGTAAACGCAGTTAAAAGATTTTAGCGTTTGTGCAGCGTTTTGTATGAAATTCTATTCTATTGTAATTCTTGGGACCTACAATTATGAAATGAGAATTCAATACAAACAAAGGAAAATGTCCCAAATATTAAAACTTATAGATAAATTGCAGAAAAAAATATATAACATTATATTTATAGTTAAATTCATACAAAATGAGTGCACACACACACCGTCGGACGTTCCCGTTGACCTACAATCATGAAATCGTTACGGAACTCTCGGTGGGCGGTACCGATTTATTTGAAGTATTTATCCGATTTATTCGCTTCATGTTGTTTCCCGCATATAGGGTAGCTAGACATAATTAATTCAAGACATTGTTAATTCAACACATTACAGGCACTAAACTCCGTGCTTTGTTTTGTCAGGGTGAGGTTATGAAAATAATTCACTTCTCCAATCAGAGATCGACTCCACAACTATAATGTTCTGTTCCGTTAAATTCTATACTTAATGTTATAAGTTTATTTGGTTGAACATACTAATCTCAGGAACTATTAATCGGAATTAAAAAGTCTACTTATCGATCTATTTTAGGTACTTATATCCCTCTGTACTCGCCGTGTAAATTACCTCGCGCATTTAATATACATATACATATGTCACGTGTCAACAATTGTGCACAATAATTGAGGCCTGTCGTGACGCAGGAGCTGGGTTCGATTCCTACTCCAGGAAATGAAATATTTAATATGTAATACCTCCAGAATTCGGTGAGGGATAATTGCCATACATAACAAGTCGTCTTTTTTTGTTAGCCATTCACAAGTTATTACATTAAACGTGTCACTGGTGAAGTGATTAATGCTCAACTGTCATGCTCTGAACTCCATAAATTAAGAACTGAATTAAAGCGTATTTGACCATGAAGGCAAAATTGCGGCTTAAAGCTGCTTTACTTAGCTATACTTTTTTAAATCTTCTTAGCAGGAATCGAACTTACAACCTTCATTTAGTATCAAACTGCCAATCAATAGGTCCCAGCATCTATACCAAATGATCATTTCATTTCCATTTATCTGATGTAACTGGTCGCCTGTCCGTCTACTTTCATCGGAGTCGAGTTACCGAGTAATTATGTAATACAAATATATGTTATATGTATGTCTATAAGAAACAAAATCTGGGCTGCGGCCTTTGAGAGATCGTACGATATGTATAAGTGTATAATTAAATTATCGTTTAATTTTTATGTTTGTTCGTCCACGCGGAGTTTTCTTTTGAATTATTCATATACATTATATTGTAGCTTTTGATAAAGTAAATTATTTGTTATTTTTAACTGATTTCAAAAATGAGTTGATCAATTCGACTGTGTGTGTTTTGTATTGATTAGCCAATTATGTTTGCCAGACAACAGAAACATAGGCTTAATAAAAAGCTTTTAAATATAATTAGTAAATAAAAGTCAAATAAAATTAATTTTATAAAAAAATACGCATATGGGCACGGACTCCAAAAATAGCGAATTTTAAATTGTGAATAGTTATAATAGAATTTTTTATTTGTTCGCAGATTTAGCGTTGTTTGGATTAATCAAGAATTGGGCTTAAACAGTTATTTATGCAAGGTACGTCGTATTAGTAGTTTGTTTTTTCATTGTTATCTTTTTTTGCTGTATAACATATATTCTTACATGTGCTATTAAATGTGCTCGGAACTACATATATATTATATGAACACAACTCGAGTAGTTTCCTAGTAACCTGAGAATTCCACTCTTCAGCTCCATCATCAGACCAGTTCGATGCTACTATATTATCGTATCGTCACCAATATTTACAAGTAGTACTTAGATTGACATAGTTAGATCGACTACCAACGCGTAAGAGAAATGAGCTGGTAATGCTGGTGAAACGGACTCCTTTCAAATAAAATAGGTTTACATTTACACCAACAAAAACTTTTGTAACTAAGTAATTACAAAAGTTTTTGTTGTCGAAGCGAAGTCGCTTCGCTCACACGTTGGTAGGAACATTAGTATGCAGTTTACTCTTGCGAGTTCAGCGTAGTCATTAATGGGTCCGCTCCGCTCGCGGTGGAAATCGGACTCAAAGTTTCAAAGTTACAAATCAACCTGATAAAAGCGAGTTAAAAAAATCTTTTTTAGTATTTACTTTCAAGTATTTCATCTCATCTCATTAAGGCTTATTTAAAAATTTGTCCCACTTCGGTGTATATCTTAATGAAGTGAGACGTGAACAACAAAAGCACAGTAAGTTACATAATATATAAAATAATTGTTAAATCGATTTCACGCCCTGGATCTAACTACATAATTGGACCCCTTATAAGTTAACTTGAAAAGACTGCGTACGGGATTGGATTTCGCTACTCAACTACGTTATTTGGGAAATAGAAAGTAAGCTGCTTTACCTATATACCGCATATAGTAGGCGGAGGGAACAAAAAAAAATACCTTAAATTACATAAGCTGCTTCACGTTTTTGCCCGCATAGCAGAGTACTAAGAGAGAACCTACAATTAAGATACTCCGTCCCACACTCGAAATTTGAACCTGCGAACTCATTGAATCACAATGGCGTCATCTATATTACGCATTTTCCTTCACACAAGCTACCATTCCGCAATAACTAAGGGAATTACGAAGCATTGTTTTAAACTGTTTTTTATCTCAAACGAATTAAGTGGCGTGAGTTATGAAATCAATAACACACTTCCCATACAAATGTATGTACATACAGTATGTATGTACTCTAAGTACGCAATATTTTAGGAACAATATAACAATGTTCTCACACTTTGCTTGAGTTTAAGACGCATTATGTAGTTGTATGCAGGGCGTGAAATCGATTTAGCAATTATTTTGTATATTATAATATATAATTTCGTGATGAAATGCATCCTGGTGCAATGGGACAATGTATCGCTGTAAACACGATGGATGTGTTTACAGCCATACACTGCTGGCTGGCCACCATACGGGAGATTGATTATATTAATTTTCCTGTTCTAGTAGCCAAAGTACGGCATTGAATTCCACACCAAAACAAGAAATCTCTTGAAAATTTTGAGGAAATTAGGAATCGAAGTGTCTTAATACTGAATAACCTCTGTGTAACCCGTTTTGCGGGATACGGCGTGAAACTGACATACATATTTAAAATTTTGTGTAATAGGTTTATATCATATGCAATGAAATTCAACTATAGATTATAACATCACTTAACAAAAACACAAATATAGTATAACTACCTAGTAGAGTCCCATTAAACAATCCTTTAAAATGTTGAAGTCCGTCGAAAGTACGGCGAATGATTCTACCTTAATAGAGATCGAACCCACAACCATCAGTGTACAATCGGATGCTGTCCAAAAAATGTACATTTTAAAACAATTTCATTTAAAATATAAAAGAATCACGAAGGCGCGAACTTAAATCTCATAACTGCCATAAATCTGCGGACAGTATAATAACAAGTGTTTACTGTAACAGGAGAAACTTACATTAAAATAACTCGGTTAAATTTGGGCGTGCACGGCGGAGCCTGGCGCGTTGTGAACAATGCTGTAATTTCTTTGATTTGTATGAAGTAATATTTTTTTGAACGATAAATGAATAATTCAATCCTTGGTTGTACCGTTTTATATTTTTTTAAGTGGTTGTCGGTTCTATATGCAATGTGGTGTTTATATTTAAATATATTTGGCATAATTAAACAAAGTTCGGCGTTGAGATCCGCCGCTTAACAAGCAATGAATCTATGAGAATAGCAGTGAAAATAAAATAAATTTTGAAAAAGTAACAAAAATGAGAAAGCTTTATATTTTTCTTCATGATTTACACAACCGGATAGATAAAGACAGCCCAGTCAAGACACTTTGTTCTCTAGCTTCCGCCTAAATTCGTAAGTTTGCATTTTTAATAGCGTAACTCAACGCCGTTTTATGTCTTAACAGTGCTATCAATAAAAATAATCTAAATATGCGTACAGTGGTTTGAGTTTATCTGATTATAATGTACGACATAGTGTATCACCTCTAACATAATATAACGTTGGCTTAAAAAACTGAGTTTCCGTGAAAATGTAAGTGAAGGAAACACAAAAAATGGATTTAGCAGGTTCATACACACACATAGTTGGCATATGATCAGAATAGTGACCATTGCTATGCATGCTAAATAACTTTTATTTTCGTTACTAAGTTCTTTAAGTGTTGAGGTCCGTCGTAGCGCAAGGGTACAATGCAACTGTAAATATGACAGGTTGTAGGGTCAATACCCACCCGGAGAATGATTTAAAGGTTATAATTAACTTATTTAACTTATTTTTATTTCTCCGCTTAACACGCACCAGGGAAAAGTGACGGAATCTTTTCTAGAATTAGAAAGGCACTAGATTCCCTCTACCTACCCTGCTATACGGGAAAAAGCGTGAAGCTGCTTTATGTAACCTTGAGACCAGATCATTCTCAATTACAGCTTAGAAATTTATGTACATACATTGTACAGCTTTTGGAACGAAAGAAAGAAAGCCGACTTAACTTTGGAATAATTCTATAAATAATGAGCTAACCAAATTTCATCTTCATTCTAGAGACAGGGATTAAATTCTTATAAACTTTACCAAAATTATTGTAATTTCGTTGTTAGTTCTAATATTTTAAAGTCTTTATTCATATATTTTTTAAACTATATATTCCTGTATTTTATTTTAAAAATGTGATTAATATGTGGATTGATCTACGGTAATTTCGAAGCTAATTTCAGTATAAGAGCTTTCTAAAACTTAATAGAACATGTAAGGTGATCATATATATACGTACGAGTTCCTAGTTTCGTTATGTTGTCTCGCGTGTCTTCTCGCATAATTATATAAAACCTACTGTTGAGACATCCACTTATCGCCAAAATCGCTTTTCAAAACATTGTAGTTGAGCGGCGGAACCCAACGTCGCGTTTTGACTTGTTACCAGAGCGAGGAAATACACCATTATTGCTTTATATATAATATAATATTATTTTTCCTTTTCTTTTGATAGGTTGCCGTTGACTTCTTAGTATTCAGCATTCATTGCTTTCGTATTACTTTGATTTCTAACTAAGCTTAAATTACTAAAAATATAGGTAACGACATTATCATTTAGCCAACAAACGTCTTGTACGAACCCACTCTATTCTCCATAACAATCAAAACCACAACAAACCAATTAAAATAAAACTAAAAATAAAACATTCATACGACTAAGATGGATCGCACTACCAGCACTACAATTCGCGATGGCATGTCAGCTTACAACCACTGCGCACGTTCTTAAATGATTAAAACTTCTAAAAGAAAAGTATTCCAAATAGAATATTGTAATATATCGAGAGCTAGCTTTGACAAGAGATCTGTTAAACGAGATGCTGAGATAGGCTTGAGCATTATATTTAAATATTTTGATTTATTTTTTTTTAGTGTTTGTGGTTACCGCGTCTTTTTTATCTAAGATCTTTGCCACTCTGCCGAGGAATGATGGGACTTGTAAAAGAAAAATAAATATATCTGTACTTATATTGAAAAAGTAACTGATCGCTGTTCTAGATTCAGTCTGTACACGAAAGATACATGAAAAAAAGTATTTTTGAATCGATGTAGTAGAATCCTATCGATGTAGTAGAATCTAAAACAATTATTTTTAAATATTTTTAAACATTTTTAAAGTGTTATTCCACACTTAGGAAAGAAAAATACTTATTTAGAAAACGTATAAAAATTTGAACGCAGCGGGACTCGAACCCGCGCCTCCTGGAAACCGACCAGGCGCTCTGACCACTAAGCCATGCGTTCTCGCCAAGCTNCATAACATAGGTAAAAAGAACGTAATGTTACAATAATATATACATATAATAAATAATTAGCTTTATGTATATTTTATGAATATCAAATATCAACATTGGTCGTATTTTTTAGTTCGAAGCAATCAAAAATTCTTATAGAAATAACGATAATGTCATAAATAAATCATATTAGAAGTCATTATAGTTGTCAATCAATTCTGCTTATTAAATCAATAATCATGTATTTAAAGCGGGCGAAGCCGTGGGCGGGCCGCTAGTTATTATAATAAGGCACTTTTGTTCGCACTATTAATACAATTTTAAAATAATTCTCATATTCAGTTTTCTTTAGATAATAATTTTTTCAAAGGCTTACACTACGTAGTCGGATAGTTATATATACATATATGTAATAATTTTTAATTGAGGCCATCTGACTTTACATCTGATTCCACCTCGTAGGCATTAATTATTTTAATTTCTCCTTTAGTTTAGGCGCAATGTCAAAGGAAAAAGCAAATGAAGCTGCTATTTTTATGTGTCAAATCCATGTAAAATATTTTTGTAGTAAGTAGAAATAAACTTATACTGAATTATAAAATTAAAACAAATTATCAATTCGTGTTAACCAATGAAATTACACATATATTATATAACTTAAAATAATAACATCTTTATGTACATTTTTTACAGCTGTCATCAAAATATTTAATAATAAACTGCGCGTCGGTAATTTCCACCTCTCGACCGACGGACCCTGACCCTGTTACATGCAGGATACAAAAAATGAAAATAAAAAGAAAATTCTTAATCGCTTTATTTTATAACATAGACCGTAGTTTAGCACGCGTCCTACCAACTGTAGGCATAGCTCCTTACTAATTGATCACGCATCAGTCCCGTCTTACATCTGCTCATAGTAGGTCTCGTCTTATTTTATTTAGAAAATATTGAAAATGACATTTATAATATAATGTCTTGGAAGAACTATTTTAATAAGTAAAAACATTATAATTATTTTCTTTTATAGGTCCTTACTACCGTGTTCTCCCAAAACGCGATAGTCGTGGATGGGAATCCCACTCGGGATTATCGGGATTAGATAAATTTTAATTGTTCTCCTCTGGAAAATAAAGTGCGCCGATGAATTCTGCCAACACGCGGAAAGTGGAGAACGGAGTGCAACTCAACACCACTTATCTATCAGAACTCTAAAATAAATATATTAATTCTGTTTAAATATGATATTAAGAGACATAAACGTATTTTTATGAAGTTTACGTAAAAATATTGCTTCGATTGTCAAATTGCAAAAGTAAAGTACAGTACGTACAGTAACTTTACACTCATCGAATTACACAAAAACGTAAAATAACCTGCGCTTACGCAACTCGATACGTACGGTGTGCCTCTAACAATTCGATTCCGTGAATATACTACATTCTTCAGTGTAATTGGCGTTGTTGTGGGCCCGATGTGGCAATTCTTGATACCAGAACGAAAATATGAAATATCTCGTATATTGTAATCGGTTTTAAATATTTTTCAATAATTTTAATATATAAAATGTATAGCACATTAATATAAAGACGAAGTTAGGTCAATCTGTTTTGAGGGGAAATTAACCCAATACCTGTAGATTGGTGTAGTCACAATTTCAAGTGAAAGTATTTGTCTCAAATGAGCATAGAATTCACGACCATTGTTGACAAAATAACTGTACAACTAAAGCTACCAATCTTTATGTTGGTACCAAAGAGTCTTTATTGTGAAATTCCTCTCATACATTGTTTAAGTTTCAATTACGAACAATGTAATGAAGATAGAACAACGCTAAGCTATTACTGCAAGTAATGAAACCCTGGAGGCGGAGTTGTGTCATTCTTTATTCTTAACTTATAGATACATTTAACTAAGATTTTCTGAATTTTAATTTCGTAGAAAGAAAGTAAACCATGCACTATGATTATTTTGTCAAAATGCGGGAAAGAGCGGAAATACAAACATAACGTCATGCTGTAAATAATATTTTGAGCGTTTGTTTAATGCGTTACTAAAATAAAACCCGGTTTATGCTTAGAACCCTCAGCTTCCCCAACTTGATGAAATGAGAAAAATTAAATATTGTTGTCCCGTTTACGCAAAGGTTTTCATTATCTCTCCACTCCTGTTGGTCAAAACTCAACGAGTGATAACTTAGTTAAACAAAATTTTTCGATGAGAGAAGAGGAATGAGTTATGTACGTGGGTTCGATCCTCACTCGAGGAAATGAAATATTTATTTAAATTTATATATTCATTTCTTCGCTCTGGGGTCGAGGCAAAGCACCATATGGAGTTCCGCCATAAAATAATCATCTATACTTATATTATAAAGCTCAGGTGTTTGTTTGGTCAAGCGCGACAATCTCAGAAACTACTGGTTTGAATTGAAAAAATATATACAACCAACTGTACTTGAGGCCGACTTCCTCGGACTGGCCTCAGACACAGAACATGTCATGTGCCATACACCAGCCTTAGTTATTTCCATGTTGACCAAGCGGGTGAAGCCGCAGGTAAAAGTCAGTGAAATATAATTGAAATATCCTTTTCACATTTTGTATACCTATTGTTCACATGCCCTAAAGTCTTACTGTGAAGATTCGCACCATGATAATGTATGGTGCCCTATAACATAATATGTATTTAGTGCAACATGGGAAATGGTTGCATAATCTTGTTGCCTTGAATACTACTATTAGAATTGGTAAAAATATTAACAATAGATCGGCTGAACAATGGCGAGCGGAGCCGCGGGCGGTGATATACTCGCGAGAGCCATTCTCAATTGAATTTCTACCCTATTTTAACTGAATTAAAGTGGCTTTTTTAATGAAATTGCAAAAAATAATTATGATGTTCACAATAGTTTATAGGTAGATTATAAAGCATGTTGACGCTAATAGTGAAGTGGTTTTGTTCTACCGTGGCTTGTGACTTCAAATTCTTGTGAAGAGAAATGCTATGCTAATGTTACAGGTATGGGTGTTTTTTATTTTGTATTTGATAAGATATTAAAAAGTGTTTTATCACAAAGTTACATACTTATACTTGCTATTGTATTTGGTATTTAAAATTTAATATATTATAATTTAGCAAAATTTTCAGTGTTTTTTGTCTTCTGCTCAAGTAGCGCTTTTTTGGATATTATATACATACTAGCGGCCCGCCCGCGGCTTCGCCCGCTTAAACTACATGATTATTGATTTAATAAACAGAATTGATTGACAACTATAATGACTTCTAATATGATTTTTTTACTACATTATCGTAATTTCTATAAGAATTTTTGATTTTTTTTGAATTAAAAAATACGACCAATGTTGATATTCGATATTTATAAAATATACATAAAGTTAATTATTTATTATACGTATATATTTTTGTAACATTACGTTCATTTTACCTATGTTATGTACGTTTTATCATCATTTTAAAACTCTGTTAAATGTGCTGATGTCAGTGAATAATTTAATTTAACAGTAAATTTATTAATCAAAAACAGCCTTAAATGTTATATTACTGATTTGGGTAAGGATTCATAATATTCTTTGTAAAATGTAAACTGTAATGATTGCATATTAACTCCTGTACAGTGTTTAAATTAGTTACTTATATTATTAGCTAAATGTACGATTGGTAAATATACGTAGAAAGGCTGGTTTTGGACATTTTTATAGAAATTTATTTCAAACGAACGAACCGAAGAATCTATGTATTTACCTGATATTTCCTTGAAAATAAAATATTTTTGCTTTCTATTATTCTTTTTAAGTGTCCCTCTATCCATTTCAGTCAAAATTACTGTACTGAAATGTACACACAAAATATTTTTACTGTCTTATTATAATAAATATAGAGAAGAGATACTTATTCAGGATTCTATATAATATATGTCCACTTAGAAAAATATACGATAAACGTTAATAAACTGTATTCGATCTTTGTCTTCAATGTCACACAGTTTTTAATCACACATCAAACTCCTTTTTTGTCATTTGGAATTTAAAGTAAGGTGCTGGGAAATTATAACAAGTAACTAAAAATTGGTTTCATCTAATATGAAAACGAAAATTAGGAAGTACTCAAACCTAAATTCTTCTAGAAAATATGTATCTTAAGAGTAGAGTATTCGTGACAAAAAAATATAAAATTTAAAGTACTTCAAACTATAAATAAAATAATAGATCGGCTTAAGCTAGTATTTTATATGAAAAAGTACTATAATTTAGATCCATATGTACTCGGATAGACAATAGGGTAGATTGAAGATTGTATGTATTGTTCCGCGGACCACACTCGCGTCCGTGTGTGGATACCACATTGTCTTTATTGCTTAGAGAGTATTTCAAACACGCTATTCTGAATCGATATTATATAGCTTCACGCTGTATCCCGCTTATAGTGGACCACGCTGACGGGGCCTAGGCTTAAAACACTCCGTTACCAAGACATCGCCCAATTTCGATCTGTGTTAAGTAGCAGAACTAAACACCGATCTTTGTCATATTACCAGAGCGAGAAAAAAATCACTTCCCAAGTGGGAATCCAGTTGTTGCTCTCCTTCTTTGGAGGCCGAGGATTTGCGGTATTTATTTTGATTTTTATGAGAACAGAGTGTCTGAAGTCTATACTACAAAAGTGTGTGTGTCTTACAAAAAGAAGATAATAATATTTATTTTAATTATAAGCAATTGTGACAATTACATTTGAATTACTGATATTGTATGAATTGAGGCATAAGTTATAGGAGTCTAAATTCTAGTGATTTATTAGTAACCTCTGAAAAAATTCTCTAAACAGCTTCGAGCTCCATCAAGATAAATATTTTTGTAATATATATAAATAAAAAGAATGTAATAAATAATTTCAAATAATAATCAAATAAATTTAATTATAATAACTTTTACTATACCTTTAATAGAATTACAAAGAATTTAAAACCGACTCATCATCCCATGATCGACACATCATTGAAAATAAAAGGAAACTACCGTGATATTAGTCCTGATTGCCGTGTTGTCAATGAAACACGCTCTTAATTGACGTGACGGTGCATACGCTTAAGAAAAATTGTAGAAGCTATACAAGGCTTGTGGTCTAGAACAAAGACGAGAGCTATGGTTTCTTTTTCACGCTTTATCCCGCATATAGCAGCATAGGGCGAGGGATAATTGTACTAATATTTTTCCACTTTCTTATTTATGAACACAACGTGTTAAATGACAGGTAATTTGACTATTACCTGAAGTGGAAGTCAAATCAAATTTATTTATAACATCAGTAGTATAAGTATCTATACGAGTATAAGATACTGTATGGTAAGATAACTATACTGTTTGATTTTCTGTAGCGACACAGCGTTTGATCGTAAATACACGTGTGGGTTCAATTCACACTCGAGGTAATGAATTATTTTGAATTCTTCTCTCTGATAACAGGACAAAGCACTACTCTACACGCAAGTCTCGGAGTTAGATCGGATAGACGGGAACGGAGGGTCTCAACACTAAGTTCCCTTTGCCTACCCTGCTGTACGGGTAAAGGTGTGAAACTGCATAAAATACCAAAATATGTACTTTGAATATTCAATTAGGTATGTATATTGTATTTATACATGTAAAAAACCGCTACTCTCTTCCTTAATCTCACATAATAGTGAGAAAGAGCACCGATTACGCCTCGCTAATACACATGCATTTATAAAACTTCAATTTCACACGACGTTAATTACACGAACGATGTGTGTTTAGTGTGCACTCACACACATACACACAGACAACTGTTAAATAATTGCAACGGTTGGAAATTGTCAATTCTGATATAGTTTAGTATTATAATGTAATGAATGATGAGATTTTAAACTTAAGTTCACTGTCCACCACATTTGCTGTATCTCCATAGCAGAGTTGGCTAAAGGAATCTAGTGTTAAGACACTCTATTTCGTTATTTCTTCAATTTTTTTAGGTTTTGCTTGTTAAATGGCGAGTTAAGTATCATATCTTCAACTCAGGATCGTATCCACAACAGTGGCGTTTACAGTGAGATGTTTTCTCACTGCGCCATGAAGGCCCTAGACATGCCAATCACTGTATAACCAATGTATGCATATTTGAACTTATGCTTCTTGGGTACCACCCAAGCGTTAAGCTAATTGTGCAATATGTTTTTATCAAATCCAACGAAGAAAAGTTACTAATAGATGGATTGTCTGAATACTAGGTTTCCAGATTCTCTCTGCCTTCCCTGTTAGATACAACGTGAAGCAAAAAAATAAATGCCATAATAATAATATATTAAAATTTAAGTAAGTTATGTGGATACAGGCAAAAGCAAATAATAAGGAAAACACACCAAAAAAATTAAAAAAGATACCTACGTACCACGTTTGTAAGTAGAAGGTATTGCATGTTGAGTGGTGGAGCTAAACGCCGCTCTTTGCCTCGTTACCAGAACAATGAAATGTAATGTAAATATTTTATTTCCTCGAGTGGGAATCGAACACAACCTGTCGCGTTTACAGTCACACTTTGCGCCCCTGCGCCACAACTTGCGTTACTGTTATCATTAATATCTATAAATACCATAAATCTAGCTAAAAAGCTTTACTTCAACCATCACTGCGACCGCCCCGCGAGATGAACTCGTACATTGCTAAGGTAATCGCGTTTGTAAAAAATACAAAACTGCTATTATGTATCATGCACTATTAATACATCAAACGAGGTGTCCGGACGCGGCCCACGCTCGGACGCTTTAGGCTCTAGGACACTTGCTTAAGGCAGTTTACATACTTTTAGATCGAAAAATCTGGACTGAATTTTAATATATATTTTTTCTTTTACCTTCAAGCTGAGGGGGCAGAGAATTTAGTGTTAAGACACTCCGTTCACCACGCATGGTTCAAGTTTGGATACGTTTTGCGTTGATTTGCGTATAGTTCTACTCTGTCAAAGTGATAAAATAAAATAATTCATTGTCTTCACTCGAGTGGGCATCGTACCCACGACCTCTTGCAGCAGCACTAGCACTTTGAGTGTGTGCTGCTGCACCACGAAGGCACATCTGGGGAAACCATATTTTAAATATACATCCTTACAAAGATATTGTGTTGAGTAGAGTTACAATCAAATAGCATCAGGTTAAGTAAAGTTTATACAACTGTGCTATGACGATATTTCTACAAACATTTTTAAACTAATTATCTTGAAGTATGCTTTATATAAATAAACTTCTGTACAACCAACAACACTGTTCTTAACTATTTATATCCCACCCACAATACATATTTTTGAATGGTTGTTGTTGTTCGATCCTCACTCGACGCAATTAAATATTAACTTAAATTTATATTTTTATTTCTTCATTCTGGTGTCCAATAATAATACGCGGCATACTAGGTTCCCTCTACCTACACTGTTGTGTGCGAGATACAGCATGAAACCGATTTAATATTATTTTTTATAATTATTTTTATAACCTATTCCGGTAACAACACAAAGCGCGGCGTTGAGTTCCGCTAGTTAATATACAATCTGCTATATGCGGGATTGAGGGTGAAGTTCAAAAAAATGTAAAGACAGTTTTGTCTGTCACTTGTTTTACACCATTATAAATGAAATGGCATTTCTTACCGCTTATCTGAGTGTCCCGGGCGAGCGCCGCATCAAGCATTGGGTGCTAATGCGGCCGCGTTATTGATGGAGTTATCGGTGGGGCCTATAAAGAAATCTGAAAATACTGACTGAATTTATTTCATCGTTTAGTCGTAAAATATGTGTTATCTGTGTATAGAGGTCTAGTTTAGCGAGTTACTTATTTTAAAAATAGTATTTTTCCATAAATATCGTAAACGGAATTCCCATAAGAAAATTTCCAAAATTTCTTAATGATGATGATGATGATGATGGTGAATGAAATGTCAGGACATATTACATACATATTGTATTTTATAGATATATGATGCATATTGCGGAACCTAACGATACATTTCGTACAAACAGATAGAAGTAAAACCGAGTACAAAAATAACATTTTGTCCGTTACTATTTATTATAAGGTGTTAATTATTTTTATGAAATTACTAAACCCAAATTTAAATTAGGCTTTACGCTTTAGGCTACCAATTTTCTAGAATTTAGATTTTTCATTTTACGTTTTAAAGTCCACATAAACAAAATTGCGGGCGTCGACCAGTCATATTAATAATTACTTTAATTTAGTTTATCTTTTCTAACTCCCAAATTCTCGACGGGTGGCGTATACAAGTACACACTCTCGTAGAGTCCGTACAGTCGTACATTGCGTAAGCCGTCGATTGCGGCCAGCAGTGACAGCGACTGCACCTGATGTAGGTAATTACAATTATTTTCAACCGAAATTACTCTTTTGAGTGCCTAAATCACGGTGGCCATTGTTAAGGGCAAGCTCTGCTTAAACTATAAATCTTTATGCTCTATATACTTTTTTTTTTCATATATTGGGATAGACAGAGAGAACTTCCCTGAGTGGAAGCATTTCGCAGCGTTACAAAAAAAAATTGGGTGAACCTAATGTCAAAACCCTCACTTAAGCTCCTTTTTGAGCCAGAGACAGTAGTGGCGGAATTCGACGCCGCATTACTCTGTTAAGATAGGTAGATTGGCCTTCTTACTTGTAGGTTTTTATTCTGTTTGTTTTAATATTTAATTTTTTTAAGACGATTATTAAAATTAGTGACTTAATAGAAATTATAAGTTAAATATATAATTATATAAAGTAAACAGAGTACGTCGTTGAGTTTCACTATATAACACGCAGCGTCTCGAATGCGGACGAAA
The DNA here is from genome assembly GCA_013403705.1 of Heliconius hermathena. NCBI lineage: Eukaryota > Metazoa > Arthropoda > Insecta > Lepidoptera > Nymphalidae > Heliconius > Heliconius hermathena. Next base: position 228,213 of record JAAIXJ010001863.1, read on the forward strand.
AGCGGAGAACAGAGAAAAGATGAAGCTTAAAAAAAGACCTACAATTTTCTTACAGCAATTAATAGCATGACTGATTGTCTATCCCGCAACAATGCTCTCTTTTTATAAATAGTAATTCGCCTTAACCCATTTCAGTTCTCACGCTTAGATCAAAGACTCCAGACGATAGCTACGTTCGTGGTTCATGTTAATTACGTACGTACAGAAGTAATATGGGATCAGTGTTGATTAAAAATGACATACAATGATGATTGTTGATAGTTCGGTTCGGTTTTTATAATTGCGAATGCTTTTAATTTGAAAGCTAAAATGATTTGACTCTATTGTGGTGCAGTGCAGAAGCGTCCAATATTAATACTAGTTTCGAAAATATTATATAAAATTTAGAAAATATTATATATATTATTTAAAATTGGTCTAGGAACTCAGAGCGTTGCTCTAGTCAGAGGGCTTGGACGATTTCCAAGAGTCGTTGGTTCAAATCCCGCTTCCTTTTTTTATATATATGCAAAAAAAGTCTTATTAAGTGTGAAATATTATTTTTAAAATATGTAATCTTGGTTCAATTGTTAGTCACGCTGTTCACTCTATTTCCGGAATGGCAAGGCAGTCAGTGATAACTATTGCCAAGACACTTCGTTCAGTGTTTTCCGCTCGATTTCGTGGCTCGATTGGTGTTTTGCGCATTTATTGGGCAGCAGGACAAGCGTGCCCCTGCGCAACAACTGGCTGCGGAAAATGGAGAACGGAAGTATCTTGATCGAAACAGACTATACATATACAGACAGATATTATATACAGAATATAATACTAGGTTCCCAGGTTTTCTCTGCCTACCCACGTGCTGGATATAGCGTGAAGATAAAAAAAATATGAAAAGTTCAGCTTTTGATATATTTCTTAAAACCAAATGACTTGTACACAATTTTAAGTAAAAAGAAGTTAGAATTAAAATCAATTAGCAATTAGATACCTTATTCAATAAAAAATGTGGTTTTCTCGAATGTGTAACATAGGTGTGTCTTTAGTATCGAAGTAATGTATATTATAAGATGCCAGATAAGTGCCAAGGCAACCCACATTGCGTGATGAAATGTTTTATTCAATGATCTTAGCAATATTTAGTTTATAAAAAATAGTGACCAATACGTAGGCGGGCTATACTACTGTCTAAGACATCATCATAGTATTAATTAAACGGTGTCCAGAGGCGCAGGTTCAAATCCCGGTAGGTACTTTTTTTAAATGTTTTTTATACGTTTTCTAAAATAAATAATTTTTGTTACTAAATATAGAATAAAGATTTAAGCACTTATATTTAAAAGTTTAAAAAAATATATAGGCGAGTTATCGCGATCACTATAAGATATAGTGATAATAGTCACCGCCCGCAACTTTGCGTAAGCTGTCAGACTTAAAGTAGAAGACGTATCCGGTATTCCTGTTCCCGTAGGAATTTCTAAGAATCGTCTCTAAGTGCTCTCCTACACTTCATAATTTACCTACACTAAATTTCATCATTCTAAGTTCAGTCAGTTTCGGTTGTGCATTGTCGGTTGGCCACTCAGTAACGGAAGTTAACATTGAGTTTAACATAGCAGGATAGGTAGACAGAATGTAAGACATGATACTAATGTTAAGACACTCCGTTCTTTGCTATTCTCCCAAATGTGAGACATGAGTGGCGGAACTCAATGCTTTATCCCAGTAGAACGAGAAAATGAAAACAATTCATTTTTCCGAATGATAATCAAATCCACAACCCGTGTTTACAGATGCTGTACCACAGCGCAACGAAGGCATAATTTTTTTTTGGTTTTAAATATAATCATCAGCTTTCTCTACCTATCATATAGCTTTCCACATTTTCTAATATAATACAAATAACATAGCTTTTATTATAATCTATAGTTTTATTATCAACAGTTAACCATTCAAATCGATATTATTTAAATTTAAATCGATTTATGCTTAATTTTTTCAACGTTTCACTATTTTCACGTATAAAAGCGACATTTATTTTTATTTACGAACTTGTACAAATCTATATAATTTATTTATATTTAAGCGCTTGAATATATTATGTTATTCTATTTTCAGTGCAAATTTTATTTTGCTATTATAAAACAGCACGCAGCAGACGCGCGACGGTTGTGAGTTCGTTCGCACTCGGGGGAAAGAATGATTTTTTATTAATATTTTCATTCGTCACTCTGGTACCAAGAAAAACAAAATTTCCCCGAGTGGCAATCGAACCCACAAAGTCGATAAGCTTTTACTGTTAGGCGCTACTATGCGCCACGACGACGGCCGTATATTTATCCGCATAATCGATAAAATATGTATCAATAAACTTAAAAATTATAATTAAGATTATTTTAAGCGTGGTTCAAAACAGTGCTTGCATAACCTTGAATAAGTTTGCACTTATGGACCATCCTTCAAAATTATATTGCATAACTTTACACATTCTTATTATTATAATTTTCAATTTCCTTGTATAAAAATTATTTATGAATACAGGGTGAATTAAAACTATTTATTCCCCCGAGTGGAAATTGAACCCACAACCATTGCATTTACAACCACACGCTGTGCCGCTGCACCACGGAGGCTATTTCGTAGCATTTTTTTATGTCAATTAATACTTATCTATAAATAAACATAAATAACGCACCTCAATGACGCATAAAGGCGTGTCACACCTGCGGAGAAAGTAGCTGCGTTTTCGGCACTTTCATACATTACTCACAGCGATGTTGTCCGCATTGGGGTTATGTCATCGCATTAAGAAATTTCCTGTTTAACCACTAGAATATTTTGCGTGCACTTATTTTTATGTAATTATATACTTATTATTCATGCATTCGTGGATTTGAACGAGAAAATTGTTTAATTATAACTAATTATACTTGTCTTTTGTGGTTTAGTTTTTTTATAATGTTTAGTTATCAAATTGGAGTGGACGGAATTTTGAAATTGGAAAGATGAGTAGTAACTGATATATTTACTCTTCCGAACCCTTATATGTGTTATAAATTTTATGCATCTTTTGTAAGGCTGTCGTGATAACGTGGGACAGCGTAAACGCGAGGGTTATGGGTTCAATCTCTAATCGGTATTTCATCGTTCTGATACACAAGTCTTGAAGAGAAGGCAGAAAGATGAGACCTGAGTTTCTTAACATTTAGATTCCTTTTGTATCCTACCCTACTATTCAAGAAAAACTTGTAATCTCTTACATTTTTACATTACCTCCAGAATAATCATTGGATTGAATCTTCTTTTTCGTTTATAGAAATCCATTTTTATGATTCATCTAATTTTTATCATACCAGATCAGGGATATCTATACTAAAATTACTACCACTCGCACTAAGTAAATAAAAAAAAATATAAACATTCATTCGAGTATATATCAAATCCCCAACCGTCATATGTAAAATTGCTATTTTTACTAAAACACGATGATATTAAAATACAGAAATAAGGTATTTGGAATTTAATTTATACCATTAATTGCCGTCCACACCTTAAACGTGTGTATGTTCCAAAACTAAAATTACGCAATAGAATTCTTTGAAGATACGTAAAGTGTTGTGTAACATTATTAATATTTATTATATTATATTTAATGACATCGTTGTCACTTTACATGATAGCTGTGGATTCCAGTATCAACCAGGTATAATATAATGACTAAAATAATTTAAAATTCAAGCCAATCCTGGCGCAGGGGCACAAGTGTGAGATTTTAAACGCAACAGGTTGTGGATCCGATTCTCACTCTAAGAAAATAAAATATTTAATATTTTTATTTCCTCACTCTGGTACCGAGGCAAAGAATGGTGGTGTTCAGTTCCGCCATTTAATACGCGATGCCTCCAGAATTCAGTGATCTAATTGGAAACGGAGTGTCTTATCTCAAGATTCCCTCTACCTACCGTGCTACGAACGGGATATCGGAATACAGCTTGAAGCTGAGTAAATGATTACTCAGCTTCAAGCTGTATCCCGATATCAAATATTTCAGTATCTCCCGAGTAGAAATCGAACCGGCAAACGTCATGTTTGCAGTCATACGCTTATGCATCTGCGCCACAACAGCCTCAATTTTACGCAATCAATATACAAAAAAGTTAAATCGCGATATATTTACTTTAATGCTTGGGATTCATGCGGGATAATGATCTCACGCGACATCTGGAGTAGCGTGCAAAGTGCCGCCTTCGTCACGTACAAAAAATGCATGTGAAACGCCATTATAATATTTGTTTCAAATGTTAATACTTTTCAATTTAAGACAGCTCTATTATATAGTTAGTAATTACAATAGATTCACGCTGTACCCCTCAAATAGCAAGGCAGGCAGAGGAAGTCTAATGTTAAGACATTCCCTGTTTCTTCTTACTAGAGCGAGGAAATTAAAATAATTAAATCTCAGTGTAAATCAAACCTAGAACCGTCGTGTTTAATGTCAGATACTGTGCCATTGCGCCATACACGCTGATCTCCAAATCATAATTATTAATATTGCAAAGACAAACACTTGTATATTTATCGATTTGACACAAACAAAACAACATTTTCCGAAGGAACCCTAAACGCCTGCATAATTATTTTTTTCCAGCTCCACTAGCTAGCAACTGTAATATGTGCAATTTAAGTAACATCAGCCATCTTAAGTCGATCTGAGATGCTCACGTATTGTCATCATTTTCACTTAACATTCTTTTGTGTAACACTATCTTTTGATTTTTATATTTGTTTAAGTTTTGTTTAGTTTAAGCTTAGTTTATATCACTCTATTTCTATCATCTCGTGTAGAGTGGCTGAACTCTACGTTGCGCTTTGTCTAGTTTAACTGGATTTTTTTTTCACTAAAGTTAGTTTTTTTCACAACACTAGGTGGTAAACCTAGTGCCATCATTTTTCACCTATAACTTGTTATAAAAAAGTAACTGAATAGATATGCACTTTATATTGATAATGTAATGTCAAAACAACAGGAAGAACTAATATAACAGGGTAGCAAAGGGAACCTTCTTTTAAGACTCTCCGATCCCACATACCGCCTAATTTTCTAGACATTGCGTGTTAAGTGGCGAAATTTAACGCCGCGTATTGTCTTGTCACCAGACCGATTAAATGTTTACTAAATTCATTCCCCTAATTGGTAATCGAGGTTCTAACTGTCGCGTTGACAGTCATCCGCTATCCCACTGCGTCACAGTAGCCTCTACCAGTTTTAACTCTTTAATAAAATATTATATTTATATGCATAACAGACACACTGAGATAAATGAAGAGCGCACAGACGTACAAGATAAGGCATTTTTATATACATAAAAAGGCGTGTAATGGTCCAGCTCGGACACGCGGCAGCGACACAAAGTAATGTCGCGCGCAATTCAAACATCGTTTACTGTAAAATGGTATCAAGGACTTTTCGTTAATAATTTTTCCTTTAGAATATGTGTTAGTTTTTGTTAAAAAAAATATATATTATGGAAATTCAAATGTGTACCATGTTGAATGAGAAGTAAAATATGCTTATGATATTTTTTTTATTTAGATTTACACTATTTCTCGTATTTAGCAGAATAGCCAGAGGTTATCTAGTATTCAACCACTCCGTTCATACTTCTTCGCCAACTTACTTTGCGTATGTGTCACCACACTACCACATCTCAAAGTCGAAAAAAAATTAAATATAATAATTTATTCCTCCCAGTAGTGGAGTACTAGACAAAAAAACACACCGTAGCGTTTACGATGTGCACGACAGCCCCTAAATAATTGTATGTGTTTTACACTTACTCTTTTTCTTGTAGCAGCATACAGCGAAACACCAAAAAGAAATCTTTATTTTCAAGTCTAACATAGGTTCACACTTAAACCTAAACGTACCACTCGTATTAGTGACGTTGGGTATTAGGTGCCGGAACTGGAGACTGCGGTAGCTATAAATATTTTATTTATTATATAAAAATATTCTCTCAATGAAAGGTTCAATTGAACCCAAAACTATTGCATTTACAGCTAGTCACTGTAGCACTGCACCACGAAAGTGTTTTAATTGCCACTCCAGAAGCATAAATATAAACAATTTAGATGTGAATCTTTTTATTCCAACAAAATTCCTGACAAGTGACCTTTACGTATCGTCCACGAGTAGCTGATCCCATCAAAGTTCAAGACTATTAAATTTTTATTATTTTTTTCCTAGGAAAAAATGTGTGAAGGTCTTGGATGTGTAGGGAATATTTTAGTGACAGTATGTAGAATTTATGCTCATAAATCTTGATTCTTTTTTTTTAGCTCACGCTATCGTATCTAGTCCGATCACTACTTTCCCTCCAATTTACGACATATTGCGTGTTGAGGTGAGGAACTCGTCACCACACTCTTTTTATTTTTCCCCTCTAATGATAATAGGCTGTAGGAGAACAAAGTGTCTTAGCACAAGACTTCCACTGCCTACCCTGGTATATTCGGAATACAGTGTGAAGCTAAAGAATTATAACAAAGTAGGTACATTTTGCTTTAGCATTTTAACTATAAAACCCAAACAGCCATTACTTCATTACATTCTAATAAAACACTCTAGTTCTTTACCTACTTTGAAGCGAGTTTTAACCAGATAGGGCCAACCGCGCCCTAACTCCCAACTAACGGGTACTAGTGTATTGTACAATGTGGCTGTACAGAGATATGTTGAAATTTTATGAATTACTTTTTTATATACGAGTATAATGGCGCAACGGCACGCTTTTTGACTGTAAACACGACGATAGAGGGTTCGATCCCCATTCGAAAATTTCTCATTTGCTTTATTTTCATACCAGAGCAAGTATAAGAATAAAGCATATGAGAAATCTCTGGAATTCCTTTCTCTAGAATTAACACACAGCGCGGCGTTGATGTACACCACTCAACAAGTTGTCTCAAAAATTTAATGCGGCATGGAGTATCTTAAATCTATAATAGGTTAAGACATTTCATTCCAGCTACTGCAGTCCTAAATTTTTATTAATCAATGGGCTGATTAGATCAATAGACTTTTAGTTGTTACCTCAAAAACATATGTTTCGTAAACGAGTAAATGTAAAATATTTAACAAAACCATGTGAACATTATATTGACCTGTCTCTTACATTAAAAACATCATAGTAATGCTTAGTTGTGCGTAGCCACGGGGATATTAGATTTGATTGTGGGAAAATATGCCGATACCAAAAGTGCTCGTGAGTCGGTTGTCCTTGTCGACCTTCGGACAGCCTACAGCGAAATCAACATTAGAGACAGGATATCAACTTTAATTCGTACGATATACGTACTTGATAATATTTTTTAAATGATAATAATTTATTAATGTTTTTTAACACGTTTTTAATAGGTCGTCTTGTATGTAACTATGTAATAAAATCTAAAAAACTTAATTTGAGTCAATTGTAATAATTGTATCATCATGAGACTTGACAGTTATAGGTAACTTAGGTGACAATACAATAATATGGTAACATCCAGCTGGTTTGATGATGGATCCAGGACCTAAATGGTGGCTCATATAATTTATAGCCCCTAGCATATATTATAGCACTTCGAACATTTGGTGTAGAGAAGCGTGTGTTTTAAGCTTTTTTAAGTGTGTGTTTTAGCATCACATTGTATCCCCCATATAACAGAGTAGACAGAGAGAACTTGATGCTAAAACACACTGTTCTTTACTTTGTGTCCGATTTTTTTAAACTTTTTAACTTTATGCTATACAAACTAGCGTATAAAGTTGCCGCCGTGAATATTAAACAAAAAACACGATATTATCAAACACCATACAAGTATCAGTATGTACACAGTTGAGCGGTCAAGGACGACTAATAATAATTGATTGTTGTTACAGGTGGGTGTGGAACAGATCACATATTATACTGTAAGTCTAATTATTTTTATCTTCACGGTGTATCCCGCATATAGCAGGGCAGGACGCCCACCGCCCAATTTTCAAGATATTGTGTAAAAATAATTCATTCTAATGAGTAGGAATGGAACCTACAACCATCTCGTTTACAGCCAGTCGCTCATACCACTGTGCTAATATTTGTAACTTATTAATAAATATAAAATATATAGCATTTGGTTTCAAATAATCCTTCACGATCACCCATTGTACTTTGTTTATGGTATAAGTAGATTACTTAATGGCGTTTAAGGAGGGTAGTAGGTTAGTCTGTACTTAGCTGACGTTCTATTGTGAGACACGCCTACCATGTGATACTACTACCATTGAAACTGATTTAGATGATAAGTAACGTATAACAGATGTATAATAATGTGGTATACCTGTGAAATTGCAGTATCTATGTATCAAAAGTCTGTATAATTTTTTTGCCCGGATTTGAACCCGTGAAGTTCAATTGTTTTAGCTATTTAGTTTTTACGTTCATATTTCGATTCTTTTATAGAGTTACTTTTGTAATTTTTCTTGTTAGTAGATAGTAGATATATAGAGTTGTACATAATTAAATTACCTACAAAGGTCATGACGTTCACGATATATTTATCATTTATTTATTTATGATTTTTTAGGTCTACCTTATATGCTGCACGTAGCAGGCAGAGGAAACTTGGGAACCTAGTGTTAAGACACTCAGTTTCCATATAAACGCTTCCGTTCCTTACTTTCCGCCGAATTCTGGGGTATTACGTATTGAGTTTGTCTCGTTACTAAATATATCATTTTCTCGAGTGGGAAACCTACAACATGTTGTGTTTACAGTTGCACGCTCGTGCCTGTGGCTCGTCTCTGTAGTTATCATAACTTTAATTAAACAGAAAACTAACACAATTACCTACATTAGATTCTATATTGATTGTCAGTAAGTATACAAAACCATTTAATATTATAATGAGATCTGTCCAATCCACCGCCCACTTAAGTTTACGAAAATTGAACCTATTACGTGACCAGATGAAAGATTAAACAACTATTAGCAATGAGTGTCGAGAAGTACCTAATCTTATTGTAATTGCGGGTAAATAAACTATCAATCATGTAGGTGCTGTCGTTTAAAGTTGTCATTTAAATACATATTTTGCCTATGAGTTGACCGAAATTATGTATACGCGAGCTTTTGACCGCAGCCTCTTCCACATCGTCAAAAGTAAAGAAATATGAATTATTTCTTCTTGTTAGAACCCATAACACTTTCTAAGTGGCCGAAATTCCGACCGTATAGGTACATTGAGTACACGAGTACACGAGTAGACGATTATTCGATACAAAATTATTTTCTAATTGGATCCCTGAGATTAGCGAGTTCGATCAAGCAAACTCTTCAGGAATAAAATTAGTATAAATGATAAAGTGTTATGATTCGTCGTGATGATCATGGGTTCTTACTTCTTACACAATAAATCATTATTTTTTTAATTAGTTTACCAGCTGGTGAAGCTCCTAATCTCATATATATATTTTTTAATAGTGATAAATAAGATTATATAAAGACTTCGTGCCGCAGTAGTACAGCGTGTGACTGTATAAACACGACGCACGTTGGTGACGTCGTTCCTCATTCGAAATAATTATATTTAAGTTATTTTGATTTTCCCACTCTGGTAGACAAGCGCGATGTTGAATTTCACCACTTAACACGCAATATGTCGAAAATTCTGAGGAAAATCGAGATCGGAGTGTCTGAACATTAGGTTCCCTCTGCCTGCCCTGCTACGTAGAAAAAACGTGAAAATTGTATATGTATTTATTAGGTGACTTCATGTTATAAATAGATAAAGAGTCTAATCATTGATTAAGGTTTTCCATTTTGATCAAACAAAATAATGATGCGTGTAATTCTCCCGAAAAAATATTCTAAAAAAATATAATATCTGATCTAAGCTTACAAAAAATGGAATATTTTTTTAAATAGTATGGTAATATGGTCCTTATTTTAAGTCATCTAACACAAGAGTATCTGCCTAAGGCTAATATAAAAGTATTTATAAGTTTGCGTGACATCACTACATTAGTTTAGAAGAACGTCCGTCTGTCACGAGTTTATGTCTAAACGTTTTGACCTGTCAATCATTGTTTTGGAATTTATAATTAAATATGTAATTATATGTGTGGAAGGGAAGGGAAGTTACCCAAATGAGATTGTTGTCAGTTTACGCCCTAGAAGGATTAATGAATTTATATTTAAAATAATATTATTTATCCGTTATAATCATTCTTCTTTATAATGTTCTTTTGGCAGTGACAATTAATAAAGATCCGCATACAGAAAAAGTAACAAAAAATAGTTTTAAATATATGAATATTTTAAAAATATTTTATTAGTTTAACAAAAGTTTGTTGTTAGTATTGCTTAGTGGTCAGAGCCCTTGAACGGCTTCTAAGAGTGTCGGGTTCAAGGCCCGCTATGCAAAAATTTTTATACGTTTTCTAAAAGACATTTCTTTATAAAAGTATAAAATAACACTTTAAAAAGTGTAAAAGTAGTAATACAAAAGTGCTTAATTAATTATTGAATAAGGAAATTATTATAGGATGTGAAAAGTTTCTCTCGACCATGTATGGAAATACGCAACGCTTACAATTCCACGGGAAAAAACTAGGGTATTATGAAATGAGAGAGCTACTTCCTACGAATTAATATATTCAATTTTCTTATTTAAATAATGAAGTAAATTGAAGATAAATTAAAAAATATATATATTTAATAATATGTAGGTATATACGTATGAGGTTGTCGTAACGTAGGGCATTAGAGTAGAGGCATTGCGTATAATATGGCGGAACACAACGCCGCGTTTTACCTCGTTAACAAGGCGAGGAAATGAAAATAATAAATATTTTATTAAATAATTTTAATCTAACCACCAACCGTCGTGTTTACAATCAGACGCTTGTGTCATTGTGCCACGACGGCCTCAATAATATAAAGATAAGCATATTCAGTTTAAATACCCAAGAAATCTTTCAGCAAACAAACGGTCAAGGTACGATAAAGCAAGCACTAAGATGTGAAATATAGTGTCAAAGTCCTTATTCCCTATCCTTGTAAATATTTGTTTTGGACGATAAAAATATCTTTGAGGGTACATTATTATTGGTACTATACATAAACAGAGGTGTTTCCAAGAACATTAGTTATGGGGCCGCCTCGGCGCAGCAGCACGGGGTTTAACTGTAAAGGCAACTGTTGTGGGTTCGATGCCCATGAGAGGGAATGAATTATTTTTATTCTCCCGCTCTGGTGCTCACAGTCACACACTTGTGTCCTTGCACCACTACTGTAATTTTATCCATCATTCATTTTATTCAAAAAAAATGTTAAAAATAATCTTGTACTTGAACAGAAAATTAAGACTCATAAAGCTTATTTGAAAGTCCAAGTACATTCAAATATTTGTACTTATAATATATTGATAGTAGGAGTACCTTCGGCCCTGTGACACCATGACATACTAGTGAGAGAGCGCGTGTTTGCTTATCTTATTTGCATAGATTTAGTTGTCAATATTAGTTCAGTCGGCTAAGAGAGTTATTATACGAGTTTTATTTTCTTTTATCTTCACGTTTTGCTCATTTCCTGTGGTAGGAAGCTGTGTTAAGATATTTTCCTCTATCTGACCATTTACAGTAAGTACGGTCGACCAGATCAGAGCATATACAAGAGCATCATCCGACCGGTTCTTTTATACGGCAGCAAATGTTGGCCAGCACTATCTCGGCACACTCAGGAGCTTCACGTCATGGAAATGAAGATGCTGAGGTGGATGTGCGGAGTAACGCGGTCTGACCGCATACGCAACACATTCATTCCTACCTCGAATGAATATTGGAGTCCATGACGAAGCGGATAAGCCCCAAGAGCGTCGCCTGAGATGGTTTGGTCACGTTACGCGCCGGCTTAAGAACTATGTCGGATGCAAGTGCCTTGCTATGTCAGTCCCTGGAGTGAGACCTCCCGGACGCCCAAGGAAGCGCTGGTTGAATGTCGTGATGCAGGATATGAGAGCCAATGGTCTAACCACCCAGGACGCTAAAGACCGTGCAAAGTGGAGTAGATTGAACAGGAAGGCAGACCCTGGCAAATAGCCGGGATAATTGCCAGGAAGAAGAAGAAGAGCTCGACCAGACCAGACCACACTAACAGTTGTAGATAGCTGCGCAGATTGATTTTAAGATTTTTTTAGTTTTGATTTGATTTTCGATCGATTAGAATGTTTTAGATTTTTTCCCGAGTGATCAATACGCAAAAACTAGAAATAGGACTTATCAACTGGCAGATGTAGGCCATTCCTAATACCCACGGTGCTTCTGATGCACTTCCAACTGGTATGTTAGGTAACTTAACGTCATGCTTTGATTAACAAGTACATGGAAACAAACGTTTTTATAAATCATGTATTATTAGACCTGAATTAGGTAGATATATATTGGACTCTACATATGTATAATACATAGCTCGTACAAAACTGAGCGAAATAATTGAGAGAAAGATTTCAGCCTAACTAGTTTTAAGCCATCGTGGCACAGTGGTACAGCGATAGAATGTAAACGATGGTAGATAATTCAATTCCCACTCCGTGAAAAGAATTATTTTTACTTCCTAGTTTTAGTAAAAAAACAAGCGCGGCGTTGAGTTCTGTCACTCAACACACAATGTCTCGATAATGTTTCTGCTCGATACGGGACAGCGTAGTGCTAAAGCAAATATGTTAAATTGTCACTGACCGCAATTTTTCGCGTGATTTATTAACAAAAGTACAAACAAATTTTACTAGGTTACAATTAAAGGCTGTTTAAAGTAAAAAGTAGAAGTTATCGCTAGCAATAAATTGTAACATGTGTTTGAGTAAACAGTTCAGTAAATACATAAAGAGGACCGGTCCCATTAGCGGCGGTCGGCCGTGTGACACACAAACTGACCGGTTGTGGATACATTTTTTTTAGCTTCACGCTATATACCTACGCTATATATAATACCTTACGGCAGGTTCGTTTGGAGGAACCTAGGGTTAAGGCATTCTATTTCCCACCTTCCGCCCAATTTTTAAGACCGGTGTTCGTTGGTGAACCTCGGCACTGTTCTTGTTATTATTACTATAACGTGGGGAGTAGGTATCGAATTGAGAGTTTCAATTTGATCTCCAAATAGAGAACAAAACATAATTTATTTTTCCAGATATATTAACGGCAAAATATATGACTATTTAAAGCCAATTTAAAACAATTTTGTTGGATCTAAAAAAGCAAACTTTTAAGTAATAAACCTAATTTTATCCAATTTAAGGCTATTTCATAAAACACCCAATATAAGATTACAAGTATTTTTTAAAATTTTTGACGACTTTTTAAGACAACGATAAAGGAAAGTTTTGTAACTCTTGCATTGCGAACATAATCTTTCGATTTGGACTTTGAATCGACGACCTCCATAATATTTGAGAATGCAACTTAGACACGCTAATAGCAAATTTTATTTGAACCTCTAATGAAATGGGGTTTAAAAATAATGTTAAATACAAAGAAACTAATGTTATACAATGTTTTGTATATGCTTCATAAGATCCAACTTAATTTAAATTATCCTAAAAATGGTTATATATTTCTTTTCAAATCAATGCGGTGTTGAGACCATGGTGGCGCAGGGGCATAGGTGTACGACTGTAAACGATCTACCCCGTAGCAGATACGGATACGGATATGTCCAGTAGTTTTATTTCCGCATTGAAATTTGGCAAGAAAGATCTTTTGGGACTATAGAGGGACTATAGAGGGGATCATATGAGATTTTCCACTTTACATCTTGCAATCCACACAAACAAAATTGCAGGTGAAGAATACTTTTTGATATTATAAATATTTCTCCGAAAAATTTCCATTTAAACTCATTTTTGAACACGAAAAAACTTGCTCTGCATATATTTTTATGATGCATGAAATTATATACATACGTACTTATTATATACGGACAGACAGACATATTGTTCTCTCAAATGAAATGTAGTCAGCACGCTCTGATTGGTGACCGGAATAATATGCTAATATCGTTCCATTTGAAGGAAATACACTCAAATGTGTGTAATATTAGAAATGTTACTTGTATAAATCTAATTTTCTTTTATCTTCGCATATTAGCGACGTTGAGTTCCGCCACTCAACAATTTTTTGAAAATGGGCAGGAAACGGAATGTCCTAACACTAGATTCCCTCTGTCTTCCCTGCTGTATGATTAATAGAACGTGAAGTTAAACCTAAGTATTTTGGTGATTTTTTGTTTGAATGTTATTATTTATTGCGACCATACGCAGTGATAAGTGATGGTGCTACCAATTGGTTTTTATAAATAGCTAATAATATCTTAGCTTATTCCACAATATGTACCTATATATACGTACAAGTAATAAAAAACTATGTACAAATATAAGAATATTATAACACTCGAGATATTGAATTATTTTTATTTTCCTTCTCGGTCTCTGCCGCCAAAGAGAAAATGAGTAATGCTTAAGCGTAACGGACTCCTTTAAAAAAAAAAAAAAATTAGCTTCACGCTGTATCCTGCACACAGCAGGGTAGGCATAGGGAGCCTAGTGTTAANACAGTCACACCTCGTGCCGCTGCGCCACGACTGGCCTCTCCACGACTCCACGACTACTTTTAAAGAAAATAGATTTACGTTTCGTAGAGTTATTTTGGCCCGCCCCCTAATACTGAGCCAGTTTTTTCTCTTTTCGCACGTCTATTTATTGATGGAAATACAAATATGCAATTTACTCTTGCGAGTTCAACGTAGTTGTTAATGGGCTCGTTTCTCTCGCGGTGATAGTCGGACTTTAACGTGACGTTGAGCTCAGGTACCTCAAAATAATAATAATACGTAATGTCTCAAAAATTATATGGAAAGTGGTGGGCCGAGTGTCATAACACTATGTTCTTTGCCTACCCTGCTACGCGGACAAGGGATGACCCTATTTGTTTTATATGGAAATGCTGAAATAACTTCGTTGTAGTGTTTTAAAGTGATAACGTCCTATAAATCGATGAACGCCGGTTGCACGCACGAAAAACCATGGCTCATTGTCACGTTCCGCTTCTCGCGAGCGTGCCAGAGAGAGCGCGGGACAAGCGATAGAGAGGCACAATCTGCCTAAGCGTTCGGTTATGTTACTTGTAATTAATAATGCATAAAATATAAGTAAAAAATCTTTGCATTGACGTGTACAAATAAATGTTCATTTACTAAAAGAAAAACAATTAACTCTACAAAGAGTGAATTGAAAAATTCCAAAGTTCTTTATAATAATTCAGTGATTCTAATCTAATTTATAGAAGTATTTAATTTTTCATCAATATTTTCTTATGACGGTAGTGATCATTTACCACCAGGTGACCCCTACGATCATCTGTCTTGTCTTGTATAATTAATATATGTATACAGTTAAATAAACTTCACTGTATAATAAACCAATACCCTACATTCCAAGAGAGAGAAACGTGCAATTTCATCTAAAAACGTAGAAAGCAACTTACATTCACACCTATGCATTTATGAAAATAACATAGTATCATACACAATTGGCATTTTACTTTAAATAATGCAGGAAAATATTCATAATAACTCAAATAATGGGTGATTAAAGTCCGGTGGTTAAAGTTGCGGCGTATATTTATCAAAGAACAGACAGACACAAAAGAGACAGACACAAAAGAGAAACGGAGTGTCTCAACACATTTTTTTTTAATAATTTCAATAAATAAATTTTTATTTAGTTATTTAATTGTTAGTTAATATGATTTATGGGGTAAATACTAGACTATTTTAGTGTGGGCCATGGTCTAAAAACTAAGTCTATCACATCTTTCACTCAAAGCACGGTAGATGCGTGAAGATAAAATATAACAGTAATAATTAAAGGAACTTGGCGATAGGAAAACGCATTCCATTAAGAACAGGTTGAATACACAGACTTTGCGGCTCCCGCGCAGGCATTTCTCGGTTCATGGATGCCATAGATTATGTTAAGTATAGAAGGTTCAATTTATGTTTAGTAATAGATTATTTTTTCTTGTAAAAATATAAATTGATATGTAAGTTTGTAACAGTATGTACCTTGGGTATAAGTTAAAAATAAATAAATAAATAAAATAAAATATGCATGGCAATACACATAAATAACATAGTTAATTATGTTTAATACAAACTATATATTTTCTGTCTC